>JALGBA010003407.1:0-12042 GCA_023970755.1 Azemiops feae | reverse complement strand
TCTATAAGGTGCTGTAGGGCTTCATAGAACCGGTCAATTTCATCCTCTTCAGCACCAGTGGTTGGGGCATAGACGTGGACTACTGTGATATTGAATGGTTTGCCTTGGATTCGCACTGAGATCATCCTGTCATTTTGGGGATTGTATCCCAGTATTGCTTTTCCTACTCTTTTATTGACTATGAAGGCTACTCCATTTCTTCTGAGGGATTCTTGCCCGCAGTAGTATACCTGATGGTCCTTTGAATTAAATTCACCCATTCCTGTCCATTTTAGTTCGCTGATTCCTAAGATGTCAATGTTCAGTTTTGTCATCTCTTGTTTTACCACGTCCAGTTGCCCTTGATTCAGGAATCTTACATTCCAGGTCCTATGGAAAAAAAATCTTTACAGGCAAGGATGTTCTTTCACCACCAGAGCACCAAAGTGAGCGCCCTTTCGGCTTTGGCCCAGTCGCTTCACTCTTCTCGGCGGCTACTAGTTACAGCCTTCTGCTCTTTCCCCGTAGGAATATTTGGACACCTTCCGACTGAGGGGCCATCTTCCAGCGTCATATCTTTTTGCCTGTTTTAGTACAGTCCATGGGGTTTCATGGCAAAGATACTGGAGTGGGTTGCCATTTCCTTCTCCAGTGGATCACATTTTGTCAGAACTCTCTGCTATGACCTGTCCGCCTTGGGTGGCCCTGCACGGCATAGCTCATAACTTCATTGAGTTACGCAAGCCCCTTCGCCACGACAAGGCAGTAATCCATGAAGGAGTTAATAGAGATATTGGTCTATAACTCTTTATTTGCGTCAGGTCTGAGCCTTCTTTAGGTATTAAAGTGATATTAGCTTCTGTCCATGTATTTGGTATTTTAGCCTCTAAAAGTACTTCATTACATAGTTCTTTCATTATAGGACTTAAAGTATCTTGTAAAGATTTGTAAAATTCTGTGGGTAGTCCGTCTGGGCCTGGAGTCTTATCGTTTTTTTGTCTTTTGATAGCCTCTGTCATCTCCATCATTGATATTTTTTCATTTAAAATATTTTGTATATTCTCTGGAATTTTTGGTAAATCTGCTTTTTTAATATAGTGCTTTATTTTTTCTTGTGGAGTTTCCTCTGTATTGTAAAGTATCTCGTAAAAGTCTTTGATTCTTTTTTTTAATTGCATCATTTTGAAACTGTAAATCTCCTTTTGAGTCTTGTAGTTTATTTATCACTTTTTTCTCTCTTTCTTTTTTCAATTAGTATGCGAGCCACCTCCCTGGTTTATTAGCATTTTCAAAAAAATTCTGTTTGGCTCTTTTAATTTGTTGCACCATTTTTTCGGCCTCTGCTAAATTTATTTTATGTTTTATTAGTTCCATTTGTTTTTTAAGTATTTTCTTTTGTGGGTCTATTTGTAGTTCTGATTCTAATTTCTTAAGTTCTTCCTGTAGTTTTAACAATTGTTTTTTTTTCTTTATTTTTTTCGCCATGTAAGTTATAGCCAACCCTCTAAAGTATGCTTTAGCCGTGTCCCACACATTTTGAAGAGATATTTCTTTTTTATTTATTTTAAAAAAGAATTCCATTTCCTTTGTTGCTGTTTGTATAAATTCTTTCTCCTTTAGTAAAGATTTATTCATAGACCATCTTAATTTTTTCTCAGTTCCTCTCCAAGTCATCTTTATTGGATTGTGATCTGCCCATATATTAGGTTCTATCTCGATCTCTTGTATAATCGTACTTAATTCAGGAGATATCCATATCATATCAGTTCTGGACCACGATTTGTGTCTATTTGAATAGAAAGTATATTCTTTTCTCTCCATATATCCTGAATACAGATTTCTTCTGCCATTTTAAAAAAAGTTTTAGGGAGTATATTTTTCCCTTTTTTCCCTATTTTACTACTTTTATAGTCCAGTGTTCCATCTGCTATTGCATTAAAATCTCCCATTAAACAGATATTTTGGTATTCCAATTCTACTATTTTTAATGCAATTTTTAATAGAACTCTTCTTGTTTGTTATTAGGTGCATATATTGCTACTATCAATATCTCTTTTTGGTTTATCATTATTTCCACCATCAATATTCTTCCCTCTTCGTCTGCGTAGATTTGTTTGGGATTCATTATTTCTTTAATATATAAAGCTATTCCTCTTTTCTTTTGTTGGGCTAATGCGCAATGAAGTTTCCCAATTTTCAGTTGCTCCAACAGTTTGTAGTGTTGTTTCTTAATATGTGTTTCTTGGAGACAAATTATATCCATTTTTAATCTTTGTAGTCGTGTAAAAAATTGTTTCCTTTTTATAGGGGAGTTCAATCCATTTACATTCATTGTAAGAATCCCATTTTCCTTCTCCATCTCCTTCAATTATATATAGGTCTTAACCGTCTAGTTATTCTTATCTATCTCTGTTCTCTTGCTCTTACCACTTCTTCTGTCTTTGTATTTTCAGTTTCTTCTTCTTCCCTTGGCTTGGCTGCTCCTTCTATTGTCGTTTCTTCCTGTCTCTTTGTTTCTCTCTCTGGACAGGGTTCCGAACTTTTCCCTTCCATGAAAGCTCTGTGATTGTCAAAAAACTCCATTGCCTTATGTGGTGTATCCAATCTGTATCTTTTCCCATCCCAATTAATTAAAATCCCTTCTGGAATCAGCCATTTGAAATTCACTCCTTTTTCAGTTAATTTTCTAGTCAGGAATTGATATTCTCTTCATACCTCTCTTATTCTCCTTGGAATCTGTTTCAGGACTACAATCTCTTTTTCTTTGTATCACAAAGGATCATCTCTCACTCTTCTCAAAATCTCATCCCTTATGGATCTTTTGACAAATCTAACATGTACCTCTCTGGGGACTTTATTTCTTCTCGCATAGCTTGAATTGACTTGAAATATTTGATCTAACTCTCCTTCCGTTTCTTGTTTCCTGATTTCCAGTGCTTCAGCCAATAGCTCCGTTACCAAATCCGCAAGATTCTCTTCTTTGTCCTCTATTATGTTTTGAAATCTTAGGAAATAAGATGCCCTTTCCATTTCCATAACTGCAATTGAGTCTTCCATTTCTCTATTAATCTGCATCAGTTTTTGGTTCTCATCTTTCAATTCTGCCAACTTTTGATCAGTGACTTATCTTCTACTTTTTGAATTCTTTGTTCATTTTTTGTGACCATCTGTTTAAAGTTTTCTAGTTGAGAGTCTATGTTGTTAATTTTTTGGTTCATTTTATCAAGATTGTCTTTTGTCTCCTCATGGTTTTTCCTTGTATCTTCCTTATGGGAGGAAATTGCTTCTTGAATCGCTTGTAATGTCACTTGCATCTCCTTCTGGAAATTGCTAGCTTTTTCTTGTTGGAGCATTGTTTCAATTGATCTCTGATACACCGGGCTTGCTGAGGTGGAGGATGGGGCTGAAGGCGCTTTCTTACCAGTTTTTCTTAGATTTGGAATACTCATTTTATTTCTACCCCCCAAACTCCTTTTTCAAACTCTAAGGCTTTTCCCCCCACCCCCGCCTTCAACGAAGCCATTAACACTATATTCAGCACAATATATCTTTCAAGATCATCTTAAAAAATTCTCCGTAAGTTCTCTCAGGAAAAAGGTGAGCAAAAACAAACAAGAAAAAAAAAACTAACTGGAAAATTACAAAGTGGGCATCAGAGGACATCTAGTGGCAAGAGCAAAGAACTACACAAATACTTACTGAACCTATCTATATTTTGTCTAGAAAAGTAGAATTTGGCTAGATGCCCAGACATAGTTTGCAGTTTAAACCCTTTGATGTTTGATGTTCCTGACCTTCATAGTCCTTATATAGCTGAAAAGAGAAGGCTTTCTCTGAGCTGGTTTTTGTTCTGCAAGATGGATTATAACTAAAAGATATAAACTACTTTGAAACCATCTGGTTTTTTCTTTGGATTATAAGTACTGTTTGAACTGCGATTTTACAAGCTGTCTAAAGACAGAGTGAGTATGGATTATAAATTCTTAACGTTGGACTGGAGAACTATTTATGGACAGTGGAAACTGAAATAGTGGAAAAACCTCTTGGAGAAGGCCTATGGACTGCTAATTCGAATAGTAGGTCTTGGTGGATTATAAATTTTGACTGAGGGGCATCTTTAGATGCTGAACAATTGTTTTTGGAAGTGAGCCCCCTCCCTTTGGATTATAAATATTGTTTGAATTGTGATTATTACAGCTACTTAAAGACAGACTGAGCGAAGGAACTTCTGCTAGCAAGATAGTTTGGACTAATTTTTGGCAGAGGGGTAAAAGTTGGACCTTGTGATAATTTTTTCCCCTCTTTTTTCCTCTTCACTTTTTAACTCTCCCATTGGCTTGGGAGAGCCCAGTGGATTATAAATTATAAACGTTGGTTTGTAGAACTACCTATGGACAGTGGAAACTGAAATAGTGGAGAAACATCTTGGAAAAGGTCTATGGATTATCAACTTGATCTGTCTCAACGGCTTTTGGAAATGGGCTCTATCTTCAGAAGTGTATTATACATTTTTTTTCTTGTTTGTTTTTAGCCCCCCCTCTCTCTCACTCTTCGCTCACAAAAGCCCCTCACACTTTGTCTCTCACCCTTCGCTCGCAAAAGCCTCTCTCTCTCTCTCACCGCTTCTCTGACAAAAGCCTTTTCTCTTCTGACTCTTTCTCCAACGTCTTTTTTCTCTCTCTCCCTCTCCTGCCAAAACTGCCTCCTTTTATATCATCTCCTGTCTCTACCCTCCTCCTCCTTTCTGTTCTGGGTGTGCTGGAAGTGCCGATCCTGGAGCTTTGTCTCGCCCCAGCAGCCCTGCAGTTCCTGATGACTCTCTCATGGCAAGTCCTGTGCTGCGCCGCTTTAGCTCGTTCCCTACCCCCGCTACACTTGTCTAGGCTGGGCAGGGTCATATACCACCTGCCAGGTGCCAATGTACCACCGGTGGTACGCGTACCACCGGTTGAAAAGCCCTGCCATAGAGGATACATCAAAGCAAATAGAGGAAAAGTTCTACATGCACTACAAGCCCCTGGCTTCCCCCCTCCCGCCAAAGGAGAATGACAGAACCCGAACAACCTAAACCCAGAGAATATGTGTGATTAATAATTGAGGGTTCTGACATGCCGCCCCCCCCTAGAAAAATGAGAGGTCCACCTGGAGAGAGAAAAAATAACAAAGGGGAGAGTTTAAACAACACTGTTAGTCAGGCTTATCTGGGTAACAGGCATGGAACCTTTTCAGCAATCGGGGAGCCCTGACATGTTTTTTATGTACCCACTCATTTTGCGATGGTGGGAGGTCTTTCCATGCCACCAAGTATTGGGTTGACCCATGATGTTTCCGGGAGTCTTATTAATATCTCTTTAATTTCAAAATGTTGCTCCCCTTCCACCATAATGGGTTGTGGTGGGGGAACGTCTGCTGGCCTTAGGGGGGAGGTTAGTTCCCATTTAAGCAGGCTGCAGTGAAATACAGGGTGGACTTGTCTTAATGTTTTTTGGAGTTCCAATTCCACTGTTACTGGGTTAATTATGCATTTTATGGGGAAGGGTCCTAGCTTTTTTGAGGGTTGCAAATATTTTAAGAATTTGGTTGATATACTTTTTCCCCTAATTTGAATTGTTTAGGTTCCATTCCTTTCTTATCTGCCTGTGCCTTATAAGCCTCCCTCGCCTCATCTAAAGCTTTTCTAACCACAGGCCAGGTGCTCTGCAGTTGTTTAATCCACTCTTTCAAAGAGGGGATGGTGGGCTTGTTAACAGGTAACTCAGGCATCGGGTTGAAGCTTTGTCCTGTCGCCACTTGGAACGGTGTGTAACTGGTACTTGAGTGTAATGCGTTGTTGTAAGCGACCTCTGTGAAAGGCAACAGCTCAGTCCAGTTGTCTTATTGGTAATTTATGAAGCACCTCAGGTATTGTTCTAGTACTGAGTTCGAACGTTCTGTCCCACCATTCGTTTGCGGATGATGACTAGATCAGGGCTTTTCAACCTTTTCACCGATTGTACCACTTTTAGGATATGGCAATATTCGAGTACCACCTAGCAAGGTGTCAAAAACTTGATGACCCAAAAAAAAAACCCTGTTCAAAGTTGCAATTGCACTGAAATGACTTATGACCATTTTCACACTTATGACCATTACAGTATGCCCAGGGTCATGTGATTTATATTTGGATGCTTGGCAACTGATTCATATTTATGATGGTCACAGTGTCCCAGGGTCATGTGATCCCCTTTTGCAACCTTTTGACAAGTAAAGTCAATGGCAGGGCTGCTGGTGGCCAAGTGCTAAGGCGGGACTTCCCTCCCTCCCTCTTTCTCATGCCCACCTCCTTCTGAAGGAAGAATTTGAAAACCCCCCCCATTTTTTTCTGTTCCATATATTCATCAAACAAGGAAAAGCCTCCAGAAACAGAAAAGACAAACTGCTGAGTGAACTAGCTTAAAAAGGCACATTCCCCTTTAAGAATTAGCTACTGGCTAGAAAGGAAAGTAAGGAAGAAAAAAAAATGTAGTAAGTATTGGCTGCCAACTAAGGCAGCCTCCCCAAATGGCTCCATTCATAAGTAAAGGAATCTACAGGCAAAATCCATTCAGGAGAAAAATACTTCAAAATCCCTTGCAGCAAAACTTACAGCTAACAATAGCAGAGGAATAGAAGCTAACACGAGACATCAGCCATCAGCCATCAGCCAAATAGAAATTGCCAAACACTCCTTAAGAACACAAAGCCCACATTGCACAAATCCCAGAACTTCAAAGTCACAAAAGCACATAAGAATCCTTCCATTCTCCATCTCCCTCCCTCCCTCCTCCGTGCCTCACCTCCAGCCATTGCTACCTTTTTTCATTCCTCTTGGAGGGCGACCCCTCCCCCACTGCATTTCTTGCCTGTTTGCTGCTGCCAGCACAGGTGGCTGCCACAGCAGTTGCAAATCAGCTCATGGCCGGCCTGCTTAATTTGATCTCCTCTCCTCTCCCCCCACCCTCCTCCTTCAGTGCAGCTAGAGCTGACTCGGCCTCCTCCCAAGGCTGCTTCTTTTTTTCTCTCTCCCTCTCCCACCCAAACTGCCTCCTTTTATAGCCTCTGTCTCCGTCCCTCTCCTCCTCCTTTCTCATGGGGGAGGGTGAGCCAGAAGTGAGCCTGGGGCGTTTGTCTCTCCCCACCCACTGCAGCTCCAGAGGACTCTCTCACTGTAAGTCCTTGCCTGTGCTGGCTCATTCCCTCCCCCACTACACTTGGCTAGGCAGGGCTGCGTACCACCTGCCACTTGTTAATGTACCACAAGTGGTACGCGTACCACAGGTTGAAAAGCCCTGGACTAGATGACAGGCCTTGACTGGTACCAAGTAGGTCCAAAAAGGCTCTCCAGAACTCCGAAGTAAACTGGACCACCCCAATCTGAGATAATGCGTTGTGGGGCCCCATGTAGCCGGTAAATACGCTGTACAAACAATTTGGCCAAGACTTTAGCGGTAGGAATTTTCTGGCAGGGTATGAAATGGACCTGTTTGGAGAATAAGTCCATCACTACCCAAATGACAGTGTTCCCCGGGCTTTCCGGCAGCTCTACTATAAAATCCAAAGAGATCTCTCTCCAGGGTGCTGATGTGCTAGAAACTGCTTGTAATAATCCTGGTGTTTTCCCTTGTCTCCGCTTGGCTGCTGCACAGACAGGGCAGCTAGCCACATAGCTTTCAATGTCCTTTTTTATAGGAGAGTTTTCACGAACCCGAAATGCCCCGCTATTTTCGAGTCGTGGCAAAGTTTCATGATTTTTACTCTCTGGGTTTTTGACACGTATAATTTTTCTCCTACCCAGGGCAGTTCGTTCCTCATTGAGCAAAGGTTTTTATGGTTAAGGAACCATTCGTCGTTCTCTAATGCTCGTTTAAACTCGGTCCCTGATTTGCTGCTCAGGGGTGTTTTTTTCTTAGGGTGTTCCTTTGTGGTGGTCGGAACCTCCACGTTATTGCTTGCTGGCATCGGTTTCTTTGCCTGAGGTCTCGTGGTTATAGGGGCCGCTAATTGTTTTGGAGTCATCAAGGGTTTGATCACGTCGGATTTTACACTATTGTATTGCGGCATCCTTGACAAGGCGTCGGCCAAAAAGTTCTTTCCCCCCCGCCCCCGGGATGTACTTAATTGAAAAATCAAACTGGTGGAAATGCTGGGACCACAGAGCTTGTTTTGGGGATAACTTCCTTGGGGTTTTTAGCGCTTCAAGGTTCTTGTGATCGGTCCACACCTGAAAGGGGATTTTACTCCCCTCCAGGAAATGTCTCCAAGTGAGCAGAGCCCATCGCACCGCGTATGCCTCCTTTTCCCACACTGCCCACCTCTGTTCAGTTTCAATGAGCTTTTGGGATGTGTACGCGCAGGGTTGCAATTTCCCTTCCTGATTCTCTTGGAGCAGCACTGCCCCCACTGCCACATCACTAGCCTCTGCCTGGATGACAAATGGCTTCCCCGGGTCCGGGTGTTTTAACACTGGCTTGGCAGAAAAAAGTCTTTTTAATTTCTCAAAAGCTGCTTGGCACTCCATAATCCATTTCAGCGGCTGACTGGGTTTCGGTTTACTCACCCCTTTTGTTTTTAGTAGGTTTGTGATGGGGAGAGCAATTTGAGCGAAAGAGGCAATAAACTGTCTGTAGAAGTTCACAAATACAAAGAAACTTTGCAATTGCTTCCTCGTGCGAGGCGGTGCCCATTCCAACATCGTTCGTACCTTCTCTGGATCCATTTCTATCCCCTGGTGGGAAATCCTGTAACCCAAATAATCAATTTTTTCCTTGTAGAACTCGCACTTTGAGAGTTTGGCATAGAGGCGTGCTGCACATAGCTTATTTAAAACCGCCCTGACTAATTTGACATGCTCCTCCTTTGTCTCTGTGAATATTAGGATGTCATCCAAATACACCAAAAACCCCTTGTACAAGTGCTCCTGGAGGACCTTGTTTATCAGCCCGTCCTTGAATAGGCCAATCAAGATTTCCTCTGGCCAGTTGAGGCAGCCCGCCAAGTCTCGAAACTCCTCGGTGTACTCGGCTACTTGTCGCCTGCCCTGCTTTATGGTTTTGATGTGGTCCCTGGCTTTCCGATCGGCTGGGGATCCTCAAACCTCCGTCTCAGTGCTGCCATAAACAGGTTAAAATTCCGGAGCTCGGGTGCGTCAACATTATGCAGGGACACCATCCACTGGGCAGCCGCACCTTCCAGGGCAAGGGTCACGATCCTGATGCGCCCGTGGTCCCCAGGGATGTCTCGCCCATATTCATGCATGTAGCTCAGGACGTGGGCTAGGAAAAATCCTAATTGCTGGGGCGATCCATCGTACTTTACCCCCAGGGTTGGAACTTTGCGGTCAGGCAGGTGAGTCCCCCTCCTCCTGTTTCGGCGTCCATTTCCTCCAGCTGGGATGGTACGCGCTGGAGAGGCGGCCTCAGCTGTCGCTCCAGCTGCTTTTGAAGCGCTTGTAGAAGGGCCGGGGTTTACGAACTCGCTCTCCTGGATCTCTTCATCCTCATCCCGACCCATGGCTACCGAGCCCTGGCAGGGATCGGCCTCTTCTTCCTGGAGGTTTTTGAACGCCTCCACCAGCATGCCGATGGCTTGCTTAAGGAAGCAGTTGGAGCGTGCTGGCCTCTCACCCTCCTCTTCGCTGACATTGAGCGATCTCTCCCTCTCACACTTCCAGCCGGGTCGATGGCTGCCACGCTTGAGGGTTACTTTTCTGGCTTTCATGTCCCAGTCGTCCTTCTTCCCCACTCCAATTGACCATCTTGGTTTCTTGAGTGTCTGCCTCATCGGACAAGCTGGCAGAGTCCGAGCCGCTGCTGCTCGGGCAAGCCTTCAGGGAGGCCCCCATCCAAGTACTCGCTTTCTCTCTTCTCACCTCTGTGGTTAGACATTATTTTGCATGGTCCCCACGGTAGAAATAGTCCTCCGGGTTGACCACTTTGCAGATCCTGCCTAATGTAAGGACCTGCCTCCGCCTCGCTACCAAGAAATCAGAACTCTTGAAACTGGCATCATTTCAAAAGGACCTTTTATTGGCAGGTACAGAAAACAGGAAAGCTAGGCAGGATCTGAGGGCCTCCTACCCAAATCAATAGGTTAAACCCGCGAAGCAATAACCCCACCCCAACTGTCCATCCGGTCGGTTCAAACAGGCCAATCCAGAGGTGACATCGGGCTGTGGGAAACGACCTGATAAAGCGCCTCTCTCTCCATAACAAGTTTTATTAGTGTTTAAATTTAAATCTAGTGTTGACTCATACCAAAGTAACCTTAAAGATCTCAAAAATATTAGTTCAATCAACGTCCAGAAGCCCTTTTTACCCATCAAATAAAATTTTAACTCTTATTTTTAAATCTAATTCTAGCTTTCTTTTTGTGCCAGGTAGGTTTCCACAACAGGGCCTCTAAATCCTCCCATCTTAGTAACTGGCTAAAGGCCTTTTCCTACCATTGAGTCCAATCATATTCTTTTTCCCTTTTATCCAGTGTTGTCTGTACTGTCATGTTGTCAACGTTTTTTGTGCCTCGTATTTGGAAGTCCAATCCTGTTGCTTTTAAAGTTGTAAATGTTTTAGTTGAGTTCTGCCTTTGATCATCAAAGAAATCCATCATGTAGGATGTGTCCTCTTCCTCTTCAATAAATTCAGTAGATTCAATAGACTGTAAATGTATTCCATCCATCTCATTAAGTTGTAGATCTGATTGTGTATCATAGTCCAGGGCTTTTCAACCGGTGGTACGCGTACCACCAGTGGTACGCGAGCACATGGCTGGTGGTACGCATAAGACGGGTTGAAAAAACATGTAAAAAAAAAATGTAAAAAAAATATTTAAAAAAATATTTTTGAAAAATATTTTTTTTTTAAAGTGTAAAAGTGGGATGAGGTGAAGCGGCAGCAGCGCCGCAGAGGCCTGTGGCCAAGTCAGCTGGAACTGCACGTTGCCTGGGTCCTACTGAGAGCCCAGGATCAAAGCGCACAGCTCCAGCTGATTGGCGGCGGCCTTGGGGGCGGCAGGCAGCCTCACGCAGTCTTCAGGGGAGATTCCGCCGGAGCTGCGCGAGGCATTGCCTGGGTCCCCCCCACCCCCGCCCAGATGCCCTCACCTCCCCCAAGCGTTTTCTTTTACTCACCTGCTTTCAGCAGCATTCCCTTCCTCCTGTCCTTCTCGGCCTTCGCCCTGTGTTTGTGAGACAAAAAAAAATTTCCATGAGACTTTCTAACTTCTCGCGAGAAGTTAGAAAGTCTCATGGAACTTTTTTTTCCTTTTTTACCCACAAGCACGTGGCGAAGGCAGAGAAGCAAAAGGAGAAAGGGAGTGCAGCTGAAAGCAGGTGAGTAAAAAAATGCTTGGGGGCTATGGGGGCTCAGGGAAAGCGCCAGGATCAGCCCCGCTTTCCAGCTGATCAGCGCTTCTCCGGGGCTGTGGGGGGGGGCTCAGGGAAAGCGCCAGGAAAAGCCCCGCTTTCCGGCTGATCAGCGCTTCTCCGGGGCTGTGGGGGGGGCTCAGGGAAAGCGCCAGGATCAGCCCCGCTTTCCGGCTGATCAGCGCTTCTCCGGGGCTGTGGGGGGGGCTCAGGGGAAGCGCCAGGATCAGCCCCGCTTTCCGGCTGATCAGCGCTTCTCCGGGGCTGTGGGGGGGGGCTCAGGGAAAGCGCCAGGATCAGCCCCGCTTTCCAGCTGATCAGTGATTCTCCAGGGCTGTGGGGGGGGGCTCAGGCGAAGCGCCAGGATCAGCGCTCTCTGGGGGGGGCTCAGGGAAAGCGCCAGGATCAGCCCCGCTTTCCAGCTGATCAGCGCTTCTCCGGGGCTGTTGGGGGGGGCTCAGGGAAAGCGCCAGGATCAGCCCCGCTTTCCGGCTGATCAGCGCTTCTCTGGGGCTGTGAGGGGGGGCTCAGGGAAAGCGCCAGGATCAGCCCCGCTTTCCGGCTGATCAGCGCTTCTCTGGGGCTGTGAGGGGGGGCTCAGGGAAAGCGCCAGGATCAGCCCCGCTTTCCGGCTGATCAGCGCTTCTCCGGGGCTGTGGGGGGGGGCTCAGGGAAAGCGCCAGGAT
>JALGBA010003406.1:0-27475 GCA_023970755.1 Azemiops feae | reverse complement strand
GTGTGATGTAGGTAGACATAAAACATTTTAATAAATGCGTCAGTTTCAAAACTAGCAGCGAAGGTAAAATCTAATCTCACTCCTTTTAATATTAACCATAGCAATAAATTTATATATGTTTGGTGAGGTTTATCTTTAAAGTTAGCACCTATCAAAGTAACCTTAATTCATCATCATAGGCCTTTTTGAAGGCCGCGCCATCTCTCGCTAAGGGACAAGCAGGTGCAGCAGCCACCAAAGAAATAAACCTTTTAAATGGCGTTTTAAGTTTATTATTCTTTATTAATAAAACCTTACTAATATTAGGTTATCTTATTCTGCCCCAGGGTCGCAGCAAAAGGGCCTCCCGTCGCCCTATTAATATTAATAAGGCGTTAATAATAAAGATAGAGAATAATAACCTTAAAATCCCATTCAAAAGGTTTATTTATTTCGGCGGCCGCAATACCCCTTTTTGACCACAGGAGGGCACGTTTTTCCGTCCCATAGCATTAACACCTAGACCTTCTCGGCATGGCGACCTCCCGTCCGTCCAGATTGGCCATCCCCCAGTTCATTTGGAATCGACCTTCCTATTATGGCCGAATTCTTGTCCGTTGCTTTTAGTCATCCGCCGGCACCTTCCTGTCCTCTTTTCTGCTCTACGCTGCCGCAAGAAGGGAAAAAAGCCTCGTACTGCCGCAGGTGAGCCGAGCAGCCACAAAAAGAAACAAAGCTTTTAAAATGGAGTTTTAAGTGTAGTATTTATTAATGAAACCTCAGTAATATTAGGTGATGTTTTTGTGGCCCCGCGTCGCAGCAAAAGGGCTTGCTTCCCTTCGCCCTATTAACATTAATAAGGCGTTACTAATAAAGATAGAGGATAATAACTTTAAAATCCCATTAAAAAGGTCTATTTCTTTCGGCACAGTTTTACGTCGCAAAGCATAGGCATCGAGGCAATCCCAGGCGGGTGAATCTGCAATGGAGGGTTTAGGGATGGAAGAAACAAGGGACGGGCGGGGAGGCCGGCGGGCAGCTGCTTCTAAGTGTGCACGGTGCCTCTGGGCATATGTAAAGTGCGAGGGGAAAGAGGCGAGCGGAGAATGGCGAGGGGAAAGTGAAGGGAAGGAAATCTCGGCTGCCTCCAGCTTCACTTGCTCAGCCCATATTGACTGACTGGGAAGCTAAAAGGGGCTTTCTAAACCTCTAGTCAAGATGGGGCAGATAAATGTAATCATGATATAAATTATATAGTATTATCATACACACACACACACACACACACACACACACACGCATATCATTGTTATTATATAAATAATAAAGCCGGAGCTAAGGGGCCACTTGGTCCATCATCCAACAACATTGTCTCTTCAGGGGTCCTTGGTGCTCTCTGAGCTTGGTGGTTTTCTTGCAGACTTTTCGTGACCCAACTAGGTAACATCATCAGTGCTAGAAGAGAGAGGAATTTGCTCTCTCTTTATATACTTAGTGGCTTGCCCTATCAGGGTTGATGGAGGTGTTCCTGGTAGTTTCTTGATTGGGCGGTTGTTTACTTATTTATTTAGCGTATGGCATATCATACATGGACTTGCAGTATATATTAACATTTCACCTAGATTAGAAAAACACAATAAAATATAAATGTTAAAAAGATTTTTGTTCAGATACCAATAGGCCGTCTTAACCATTGAAGTGCAGCCTCCTTTATATTAGATAGATAGATAGATAGATAGATAGATAGATAGATAGATAGATAGATAGATAGATAGATAGATAGATAGATAGATAGATAGATAGATAGATAGATAGATCTACACGATATGTTGCAGGTGTGCGCAGGCCCCAGCTGCACACATTTGGTCGTGCGTCAATGCAATTGCAGATAGCTATGATGGGGAAAGCTGGTGGTTGGCATGCCTCCTACTAGGACCAAGAGCGACGGACGACCCCAAGGTCACCCACCGTTGACGTCATGCCTAAAGGTGGGACTAGAAACGACAGTCTTCGATTTCTAGTCCAGGCTAAGTACCGCATTGTCTTCACTGTCTATGGAGATTCTCAGTCATCCGGGTCATAATTGTCCCAAAGATGCTTTTTCAGGAGGCAACTGGACTTTCTTAATTTTCTTTGAAGACGTTTCGCTTCTCATACAAGAAGCTTCTTCAGCTCTGACTGGAGCATCCACTTAATGGCCTCGGCTGCTTTTGTAAAACCTAAGTAGTGTCACAACTAGTGGAGGCTAGTGAAAAGATACTATTGGAGTGTATTGTGTCATACGCTAAATAAATACGTTTGTGTTTTTATTTATTTATTGCGATCACTTGGGGGTCGCCATCAAATTTTAGGGGACGTCACAAATTTGGAGGTGGTGTACTCGGTCAACCCTGGAGTCCAATTTAATACAGTTCCTGCTTTCCCTGGATAAACCATGCAAACTGCATGCAGGCTGGGGAATTCTGGGACTTGAAGTCCACAAAAATTGCCAAGTTTGAGAAACGCTGGATGACTTATAGGGATTAAACTTGTCCCCTGCTGGCTGGGAATGGATGTGCAATACTCTGTGACACTCCACCTTTGCGGGGGGCTTTTATATAGGGCGCCCCAATACAATCCAGATTTCTGCATTGTCTTTTTTCCGTCCTTAACTCCAATCCAAAGTCTTCCTCCATATATGGCTCAAGCAAAACTCGGAAAGTTCTTGGTTCTACTATTTCCATCAGAGTCTCTGGTTAAATTTCTATGGCGTTCCCAAGTTTCGACGGTTTCAAGAGCGGAAAGCCAGTCTTTCCTACGCTCTCCTTTATACCTCTATGGTGCCTTTTCGGATTCTCGGCCGCCGAAATAGTGGGACGCGCTTCGGATGGCGTACAGCCCGGGCGACGCCCGAGGAAGGCTGTCCCAGGGCGAAGGAGAAGGCAAAGGTGGAGCCGGCGGCGCTGCTGCCTCTGGATCAAGGCCAGGTGAGGCGGGGGCTTCAGGGAAGGGACCCCGAATCTGCCGCGCGGCGTGGGTACTCGGAGTTGCGTTCCCACGACACGCGTTGCCCGATGAACTCAATTGCCTGGGTTCGCACTCCCTTCCAGTAACAGAACCGGAGGGAGCCGGGCGTTTAGTAAGTTATTGCTGCTGTTCTTAATATTATTTGGTGCTTTCCACTTAGTCTCGACTCCTGGCCATTGCCTGACCAAATCCCTGCGGTTTTCTTGGCAAGGTTTCTCCCCCCCTCCCCAGCTGCGGTTAGAGTAGAATAACCGAGTTGGAAGGGACCTCGGAGGTCTTCTAGTCCAACCCCCTGCTTAGGCAGGCAACCCTATACCATTTCAGACAAACGGTTTGCCGTTGCTTCCTTCCTAGGGCCGAGAGAGAGTGACTGGCCCAAAGCTGGTTTTGGAGTGACTGACCCAGATGACTTTTCTGCCTCTAAAAGCAAGATTAGAACTCACAGCCTCCCACTTTCTAGTCTGCTGCCTTAACCACGACTAGACCAAAGCCGCTCTAAACTTTGCGTATTTTTTTAATCCAGCCTTTGTTATTTTTATAAATAACTCAAGGCGGCAAATATATCTATTGCTCCTTCCTTCTCTTATTTTCGCCATGCAGCAACAACCCTAGGGTTAGGGTTAGACTTAGGCTGACTAGGAGAGGAATTGGCCCAAAGCCGGTTTCTCATACCTAAGGTGGTACTGAAACTCAGCCCCCACCCCCAATTTCTAGCCTGGCACCTTCCACCCCAATTGACTAGCTGTCTATTTTTCACCCCAGTGAAATGATATTCACGAACGGGCATACTAGGAAGATTAGAAAGTAAGATGCAGCAAGAAATTAGTAGGTAGACATAAAACATTTTAATAAATGCGTCAGTTTCAAAACTAGCAGCGAAGGTAAAATCTAATTCACTCATTTTAATATTAACCATAGCAATAAATTTATGTATGTTTGGTGAGGTTTATCTTTAAAGTTAGCACCTATCAAAGTAACCTTAATTCATCATTACAGGCCTGTTTGAAGGCCGCGCCATCTCTCGCTAAGGGACAAGCAGGTACAGCAGCCCCCAAAAGAAATAAACCTTTTAAATGGCGTTTTAAGTTTATTATTCTTTGTTAATAAAACCATACTAATATTAGGTTATCTTACTCTGCCCCAGGGTCTCAGCAAAAGGGCCTCCCGTCGCCCTATTAATATTAATAAGGCGTTAATAATAAAGATAGAGAATAATAACCTTAAAATCCCATTCAAAAGGTTTATTTATTTCGGCGGCCGCAATACCCGTTTTGACCACAGGAGGGCAGGTTTTTCCGCCCCATAGCATTAACACCTAGACCTTCTCGGCATGGCGACCTGCCGTCCGTCCAAATTGGCCATCCCCCAGTTCATTTGGAATCGACCTTCCTATTATGGCCGAATTCTTGTCCGTTGCTTTTAGTCATCCGTCGGCACCTTCCTGTCCTCTTTTCTGCTCTACGCTGCCGCAAGAAGGGAAAAAAGCCTCGGACTGCCGCAGGTGAGCCGAGCAGCCACAAAAAGAAATAAAGCTTTTAAATGGAGTTTTAAGTGTAGTATTTATTAATGAAACCTCAGTAATATTAGGTGATGTTTTTGTGTCCCCGCTTCGCAGCAAAAGGGCTTCCCTTCGCCCTATTAACATTAATAAGGCGTTACTAATAAAGATAGAGGATAATAACTTTAAAATCCA
The DNA here is from genome assembly GCA_023970755.1 of Azemiops feae. Taxonomy (NCBI): domain Eukaryota; kingdom Metazoa; phylum Chordata; class Lepidosauria; order Squamata; family Viperidae; genus Azemiops; species Azemiops feae. Next base: position 22,797 of record JALGBA010003406.1, on the reverse strand, counting down.
TTCAAAAGGTCTATTTCTTTCGGCACAGTTTTACGTCGCAAAGCATAGGCATCGAGGCAATCCCAGGCGGGTGAATCTGGAATGGAGGGTTTAGGGATGGAAGAAACGGGACGGGCGGGGGGCCGGCGGGTAGCTGCTTCTAAGTGTGCATGGTGCCTCTGGCATATGTAAAGTGCGAGGGGAAAGAGGAGGGAAGGAATCTCGGCTGCCTCCAGCTTCACTTGCTCAGCCCATATTGACTGACTGGGAAGCTAAAAGGGCTTTTCTAAACCTCTAGCAGATGGGGCAGATAAATGTCATCATAATATAAATTATATAGTATTATCATACACCACGCACGCACGCACACACACACACACGCATATCATTGTTATTATATAAATAATAAAGCCGGAGCTAAGGGCCACTTGGTCCATCATCCAACAACATTGTCTCTTCAGGGGTCCTTGGTGCTCTCTGAGCTTGGTGGTTTTCTTGCAGACTTTCGTGCCCAACTAGGTAACATCATCAGTGCTAAGAGAGAGGAATTTGCTCTCTCTTTATATACTTAGTGGCTTGTCTATCAGGTTGATGGAGGTGTTCCTGGTAGTTTCTTGATTGGGCGGTTGTTTACTTATTTATTAGCGTTGGCATATCTACATGGACTAGCAGTATATATTAACATTTCACCTAGATTAGAAAAACACAATAAATATAAATGTTAAAAAGATTTTTGTTCAGATACCAATAGGCCGTCTAACCTTGAAGTGCAGCCTCCTTTATATTGATAGATAGATAGATAGATAGATAGATAGATAGATAGATAGATAGATAGATAGATAGATAGATAGATAGATAGATAGATAGATGTACACGATATGTTGCAGGTGTGCGCAGGCCCAGCTGCACACATTCGGTCGTGCGTCAATGCAATTGCAGATAGCTATGATGGGAAGCTGGTGGTTTGGCATTGCCTCCTTACTAGGACCAAGAGAGAAGGACTGACCCCAAGGTCACCACGGTTGACTTTCATGCCTAAGGTGGGACTAGAACCGACAGTCTTCCGATTTCTAGTCCAGTGCCTTAAGTATCCCGCATTGTCTCTCACTGTCTATGGAGATTCTCAGTCATCCGGGTCATAATTGTCCCAAAGATGCTTTTTCAGGAGGCAACTGGACTTCCTTGATTTTCTTTGAAGACGTTTCGCTTCTCATACAAGAAGGTTCTCCAGCTCTGACTGGAGCATCACTTAATGGCCTTGGCTGCTTTTGTAAAACCTAAGCAGTGTCACAACTAGTGGAGGCTAGTGAAAAGATACTATCGGAGTGTATTGTGCCATACGCTAAATAAATACGTTTGTGTTTTTATTTATTTATTGCGATCGCTTGGGGGTTGCCAGCAAATTTTAGGGGACGTCATAAATTTGGAGGTGGTGTACTCGGTCAACCCTGGAGTCCAATTTAATGCAGTTCCTGCTTTCCCTGGATAAACCATTTAGTTACCTGCAAACTGCATGCAGGCTGGGGAATTCTGGGACTTGAAGTCCACAAAAATTGCCAAGTTTGAGAAACGCTGGATGACTTACAGGGATTAAACTTGTCCCCTGCTGGCTGGGAATGGATGTGCAATACTCTGTGACACTCCACCTTTGCGGGGGGCTTTTATATAGGGCGCCCCCAATACAATCCAGATTTCTGCATTGTCTTTTTCCGTCCTTAACTCCAATCCAAAGTCTTCCTCCATATATGCTCCAGCAAACTCGGAAGTCTTGGTTCTACCGGCCGCTCTACCATTTCCATCCGAGCTCTCTGGTTACATTTCTATGGCGATTCCCAAATTCGACGGTTTCAAGAGGGGAAAGCCCAGTCTTTCCTCCGCTCTCCTTTCCTACCTCTATGGTGCCTTTCGGCTTCTCTGCCGAAATAGGGGACGCGCCTTCTGATGGTGTCACAGCCCGGCGACGCCCCGAGAAGGCTGTCCCGGGGCGAAGGAGAAGGCAAAGGTGGAGTCGGCGGCGCTGCTGCCTTTGCAGCAAGGCTAGGTGAGGCGGGGGCTTCAGGGAAGCTTCCCCTAATCTGCCGCTCGACGCCGCCTTTTCATGGGCGGCGTGGGTACTAGGAGTTGCGTTCCCACGACACGCGTTGCCCGATGAACTCAATTGCCTGTGTTCGCACTCCCTTCTTGTAACATCACCGGAGGGAGCCGGGCGTTTAGTAAGTTATTGCTGTTATTCTTAATATTATTTGGTGCTTTCCACTTAGTCTCGACTCCTGGCCATTGCCTGACCAAATCCCTGCGGTTTTCTTGGCAAGGTTTTTTCCCCCAACTGCGGTTAGAATAGAATAACCGAGTTGGAAGGGACCTTGGAGGTCTTCTAGTCCAACCCCCTGCTTAGGCAGGCAACCCTATACCATTTCAGACAAATGGTTTGCCGTTGCTTCCTTCCTAGGGCCGAGAGAGAGTGACTGGCCCAAAGCTGGTTTTGGAGTGACTGACCCAGATGACTTTTCTGCCTCTAAAAGCAAGATTAGAACTCACAGCCTCCCACTTTCTAGTCTGCTGCCTTAACCACGACTAGACCAAAGCCGCTCTAAATTTTGCGTATTTTTTTAATGCAGCCTTTGTTATTTTCTTATAAATAACTCAAGGCGGCAAATATATCTAATGCTCCTTCCTTCTCTTATTTTCGCCATGCAGCAACAGCCCTAGGGTTAGGGTTAGACTTAGGCTGACTAGGAGAGGAATTGGCCCAAAGCTGGTTTCTCATACCTAAGGTGGTACTAAAACTCAGCCCCCACCCCCAATTTCTAGCCTGGCACCTTCCACCCCAATTGACTAGCTGTCTATTTTTCACCCCAGTGAAATGATATTCACGAATGGGCATACTAGGAAGATTAGAAACTAAGATGCAGCAAGAAATTAGGGTGAAATTTAGTAGACATAAAACATTTTAATAAATGCGTCAGTTTCAAAACTAGCAGCGAAGGTAAAATCTAATCTCACTCCTTTTAATATTAACCATAGCAATAAATTTATGTATGTTTGGTGAGGTTTTTCTTTAAAGTTAGCACCTATCAAAGTAACCTTAATTCATCATCATAGGCCTTTTTGAAGGCCGCGCCATCTCTCGCTAAGGGACAAGCAGGTGCAGCAGCCACCAAAGAAATAAACCTTTTAAATGGCGTTTTAAGTTTATTCTTTATTAATAAAACCTTACTAATATTAGGTTATCTTATTCTGCCCCAGGGTCGCAGCAAAAGGGCCTCCCGTCGCCCTATTAATATTAATAAGGCGTTAATAATAAAGATAGAGAAGAATAACCTTAAAATCCCATTCAAAAGGTTTATTTATTTCGGCGGCCGCAATGCCCGTTTTGACCACAGGAGGGCACGTTTTTCCATCCCATAGCATTAACACCTAGACCTTCTCGGCATGGCGGCCTCCCGTCCGTTCAAATTGGCCATCCCCCAGTTCATTTGGAATCGACCTTCCTATTATGGCCGACTCCTTGTCCGTTGCTTTTAGTCGTCCCTCGCAACTTCCTTTGCAGGACCTTCTCGCCATAGAGACCTCCTGTCCATCCCGTCGGCAACTCCCTGTCCTCTTTTCTGCTCTACGTTGCCGCAAGAAGGGAAAAAAGCCTCGTACTACCGCAGGTGAGCCGAGCAGCCACAAAAAGAAATAAAGCTTTTAAATGGAGTTTTAAGTGTAGTATTTATTAATGAAACCTCAGTAATATTAGGTGATGTTTTTGTGTCCCCGCGTCGCAGCAAAAGGGCTTCCCTCCTCCCTATTAACATTAATAAGGCGTTACTAATAAAGATAGAGGATAATAACTTTAAAATCCCATTAAACAGGTCCTATTTCTTTCGGCACAGTTTTACGTCGCAAAGCATAGGCAGCGAGGCAATCCCAGGGGGGTGAATCTGGAATGGAGGGGTTAGGGATGGAAGAAACAAGGGACGGGCGGGGAGGCCGGCGGGCAGCTGCTTCTAAGTGTGCACGGTGCCTCTGGGCATATGTAAAGTGCGAGGGGAAAGTGGAGGGAAGGAAATCTTGGCTGCCTCCAGCTTCACTTGCTCAGCCCATATTGACTGACTGGGAAGCAAAAAGGGGCTTTCTAAACCTCTAGGCGAGATGGGGCAGATAAATGCAATCATAATATAAATTATATAGTATTATCATACACCCACGCACGCACACACACACACACACGCATATCATTGTTATTATACAAATAATAAAGCCGGAGCTAAGGGGCCACTTGGTCCATCATCCAACAACATTGTCTCTTCAGGGGTCCTTGGTGCTCTCTGAGCTTGGTGGTTTTCTTGCAGACGTTTCGTGACCCAACTAGGTAACATCATCAGTGCTAGAAGAGAGAGGAATTTGCTCTCTCTTTATATACTTAGTGGCTTGTCCTATCAGTGTTGATGGAGGTGTTCCTGGTAGTTTCTTGATTGGGCGGTTGTTTACTTATTTATTTAGCGTATGGCATATCATACATGGACTTGCAGTATATATTAACATTTCACCTAGCTTAGAAAAACACAATAAAATATAAATGTTAAAAAGATTTTTGTTCAGATACCAATAGGCCGTCTAACCATTGAAGTGCAGCCTCCTTTATATTAGATAGATAGATAGATAGATAGATAGATAGATAGATAGATAGATAGATAGATAGATAGATAGATAGATAGATAGATAGATAGATAGATATATAGATAGATAGATAGATAGATAGATAGATAGATAGATAGATAGATAGATAGATAGATAGATAGATAGATATACACGATATGTTGCAGGTGTGCGCAGGCCCCAGCTGCACACGTTCGGTCGTGCGTCAATGCAATTGCAGATAGCTATGATGGGGAGCTGGTGGTTTGGCATTGCCTCCTTACTAGGACCAAGAGAGAAGGACTGACCCCAAGGTCACCACAGTTGACTTTCATGCCTAAGGTGGGACTAGAACCGACAGTCTTCCGATTTCTAGTCCAGTGCCTTAAGTATCCCGCATTGTCTCTCACTGTCTATGGAGATTCTCAGTCATCCGGGTCATAATTGTCCCAAAGATGCTTTTTCAGGAGGCAACTGGACTTTCTTGATTTTCTTTGAAGACGTTTCGCTTCTCATACAAGAAGGTTCTTCAGCTCTGACTGGAGCATCACTTAATGGCCTTGGCTGCTTTTGTAAAACCTAAGCAGTGTCACAACTAGTGGAGGCTAGTGAAAAGATACTGTCGGAGTGTATTGTGCCATACGCTAAATAAATACGTTTGTGTTTTTATTTATTTATTGCGATCACTTGGGGGTTGCCAGCAAATTTTAGGGGACGTCACAAATTTGGAGGTGGTGTACTCGGTCAACCCTGGAGTCCAATTTAATACAGTTCCTGCTTTCCCTGGATAAACCATTTAGTTACCTGCAAACTGCATGCAGGCTGGGGAATTCTGGGACTTGAAGTCCACAAAAATTGCCAAGTTTGAGAAACGCTGGATGACTTATAGGGATTAAACTTGTCCCCTGCTGGCTGGGAATGGATGTGCAATACTCTGTGACACTCCACCTTTGCGGGGGGCTTTTATATAGGGCGCCCCCAATACAATCCAGATTTCTGCATTGTCTTTTTTCCGTCCTTAACTCCAATCCAAAGTCTTCCTCCATATATGCTCCAGCAAACTCGGAAGTCTTGGTTCTACCGGCCGTTCTACAATTTCCAACCGAGCTCTCTGGTTACATTTCTATGGCGATTCCCAAGATCGACGGTTTGAAGAGGGGAAAGCCCACTCTTCCCTCCGCTCTCCTTTCCTACCTCTATGGTGCCTTTCCGCTTCTCTGCCGAAATAGGGACGCGCCTTCTGATGGCGTCACAGCCCGGCGACGCCCCGAGAAGGCTGTCCCGCGGCCAAGGAGAAGGCAAAGGTGGAGCCGGCGGCGCTGCTGCCTTTGCATCAAGGCCAGGTGAGGCGGGGGCTTCAGGGAAGCTTCCCCGAATCTGCCGCTCGACGCCGCCTTTTCACGGGCGGCGTGGGTACTAGGAGTTGCGTTCCCACGACACGCGTTGCCCGATGAACTCAATTGCCTGTGTTCGCACTCCCTTCTAGTAACATCACCGGAGGGAGCCGGGCGTTTAGCAAGGTATTGCTGTTATTCTTGATATTATTTGGTGCTTTCCACTTAGTCTCGCCTCCTGGCCATTGCCTGACCAAATCCCTGCGGTTTTCTTGGCAAGGTTTTTCCCCCCAGCTGCGGTTAGGATAGAATAACCGAGTTGGAAGGGACCTTGGAGGTCTTCTAGTCCAACCCCCTGCTTAGGCAGGCAACCCTATACCATTTCAGACAAATGGTTTGCCGTTGCTTCCTTCCTAGGGCCGAGAGAGAGTGACTGGCCCAAAGCTGGTTTTGGAGTGACTGACCCAGATGACTTTTCTGCCTCTAAAAGCAAGATTAGAACTCACAGCCTCCCACTTTCTAGTCTGCTGCCTTAACCACGACTAGACCAAAGCCGCTCTAAATTTTGCGTATTTTTTTAATGCAGCCTTTGTTATTTTTTAATAAATAACTCAAGGCGGCAAATATATCTAATGCTCCTTCCTTCTCTTATTTTCGCCATGCAGCAACAGCCCTAGGGTTAGGGTTAGACTTAGGCTGACTAGGAGAGGAATTGGCCCAAAGCTGGTTTCTCATACCTAAGGTGGTACTAAAACTCAGCCCCCACCCCCAATTTCTAGCCTGGCACCTTCCACCCCAATTGACTAGCTGTCTATTTTTCACCCCAGTGAAATGATATTCACGAATGGGCATACTAGGAAGATTAGAAACTAAGATGCAGCAAGAAATTAGTGTGATGTAGGTAGACATAAAACATTTAATAAATGCGTCAGTTTCAAAACTAGCAGCGAAGGTAAAATCTAATCTCACTCATTTTAATATTAACCATAGCAATAAATTTATGTATGTTTGGTGAGGTTTATCTTTAAAGTTAGCACCTATCAAAGTAACCTTAATTCATCATTACAGGCCTTTTTGAAGGCCGCGCCATCTCTCGCTAAGGGACAAGCAGGTACAGCAGCCACCAAAAGAAATAAACCTTTTAAATGGCGTTTTAAGTTTATTATTCTTTATTAATAAAACCTTACTAATATTAGGTTATCTTACTCTGCCCCAGGGTCGCAGCAAAAGGCCTCCCGTCGCCCTATTAATATTAATAAGGCGTTAATAATAAAGATAGAGAATAATAACCTTAAAATCCCATTCAAAAGGTTTATTTATTTCGGCGGCCGCAATACCCGTTTTGGACCACAGGAGGGCACGTTTTTCCGTCCCATAGCATTAACACCTAGACCTTCTCGGCATGGCGACCTCCCGTCCGTCCAAATTGGCCATCCCCCAGTTCATTTGGAATCGACCTTCCTATCATGGCCGACGTCTTGTCCGTTGCTTTTAGTCATCCGTCGGCACCTTCCTGTCCTCTTTCTGCTCTACGCTGCCGCAAGAAGGGAAAAAAGCCTCGTACTGCCGCAGGTGAGCCGAGCAGCCACAAAAGAAATAAGCTTTTAAATGGAGTTTTAAGTGTAGTATTTATGAATGAAACCTCAGTAATATTAGGTGATGTTTTTGTGTCCCCGCGCGTCGCAGCAAAGGGCTTCCCTTCGCCCTATTAACATTAATAAGGCGTTACTAATAAAGATAGAGGATAATAACTTTAAAATCCCATTAAAAAGGTCTATTTCTTTCGGCACAGTTTTACGTCGCAAAGCATAGGCATCGAGGCAATCCCAGGGGTGAATCTGGAATGGAGGGTTTTAGGGATGGAAGAAACAGGGACGGCGGGGAGGCCGGCGGGCAGCTGCTTCTAAGTGTGCATGGTGCCTCTGGGCATATGTAAAGTGCGAGGGGAAAGAGGAGGGAAGGAAATCTCGGCTGCCTCCAGCTTCACTTGCTCAGCCCATATTGACTGACTGGGAAGCTAAAAGGGGCTTTCTAAACCTCTAGGCGAGATGGGGCAGATAAATGTCATCATAATATAATTATATAGTATTATCATACACCCCACGCACGCACACACACACACGCATATCATTGTTTTATATAAATAATAAAGCCGGAGCTAAGGGCCACTTGGTCCATCATCCAACAACATTGTCTCTTCAGGGGTCCTTGGTGCTCTCTGAGCTTGGTGGTTTTTTGCACGTTTCGTGACCCAACTAGGTATCATCAGTGCTAGAAGAAGAGGAATTTGCTCTCTCTTTATATACTTAGTGGCTTGTCCTATCAGGTTGATGGAGGTGTTCCTGGTAGTTTCTTGATTGGGCGGTTGTTTACTTATTTTATTTAGTGTATGGCATATCATACATGGACTAGCAGTATATTAACATTTCACCTAGATTAGAAAAAACACAATAAAATATAAATGTTAAAAAGATTTTTGTTCAGATACCAATAGGCCGTCTAACCATTGAAGCGCAGCATCCTTTATATTAGATAGATAGATAGATAGATAGATAGATAGATAGATAGATAGATAGATAGATAGATAGATAGATAGATGAGATAGATAGATGATAGATAGATAGATAGATAGATAGATAGATATATAGATAGATAGATAGATAGATAATACATATACACATTCGAATGCAATTGCAGATAGCTATGCATTTGCAAGAGTGGGTGACAGTTGACTTTCATGCCTAAGGTGGGACTAGAACCGACAGTCTTCCGATTTCTAGTCCAGTGCCTTAAGTATCCCGCATTGTCTCTCACTGTCTATGGAGATTCTCAGTCATCCGGTCATAATTGTCCCAAAGATGCTTTTTCAGGAGCAACTGGACTTTCTTATTTTTCTTTGAAGACGTTTCGCTTCTCATACAAGAAGCTTCTTCAGCTCTGACTGGAGCATCACTTAATGCCTTGGCTGCTTTTGTAAAACCTAAGCAGTGTCACAACTAGTGGAGGCTAGTGAAAAGATACTATCGGAGTGTATTGTGCCATATACGCTAAATAATACGTTTGTGTTTTTATTTATTTATTGCGATCACTTGGGGGTTGCCAGCAAATTTTAGGGACGTCACAAATTTGGAGGTGGTGTACTCGGTCAACCCTGGAGTCCAATTTAATACAGTTCCTGCTTTCCCTGGATAAACCATTTAGTTACCTGCAAACTGCATGCAGGCTGGGGAATTCTGGGACTTGAAGTCCACAAAATTTGCCAAGTTTGAGAAACGCTGGATGACTTACAGGGATTAAACTTGTCCCCTGCTGGCTGGGAATGGATGTGCAATACTCTGTGACACTCCACCTTTGCGGGGGGCTTTTATATAGGGCGCCCCCAATACAATCCAGATTTCTGCATTGTCTTTTTTCGTCCTTAACTCCAATCCAAAGTCTTCCTCCATATATGCTCCAGCAACTCGGAAGTCTTGGTTCTACCGGCCGCTCTACCATTTCCACCCGAGCTCTCTGGTTACATTTCTATGGCGATTCCCAAGTTCGACGGTTTCAAGAGCGGAAAGCCCAGTCTTTCCTCCGCTCCTCCTTTCCTACCTCTATGGTGCCTTTCGCTTCTCTGCCGAAATAGGGGACGCGCCTTCTGATGGCGTCACAGCCCGGCGACGCCCGAGAAGGCTGTCCCGCGGCGAAGGAGAAGGCAAAGGTGAGCCGGCGGCGCTGCTGCCTTTGCAGCAAGGCCAGGTGAGGCGGGGGCTTCAGGGAAGCTTCCCCGAATCTGCCGCTCGACGCCGCCTTTTCAGGCGTGGGTACTAGGAGTTGCGTTCCCACGACACGCGTTGCCCGATGAACTCAATTGCCTGTGTTCGCACTCCCTTCTAGTAACATCACCGGAGGGAGCCGGGCTTTAGCAAGTTATTGCTGTTATTCTTAATATTATTTGGTGCTTTCCACTTAGTCTCGACTCCTGGCCATTGCCTGACCAAATCCCTGCGGTTTTCTTGGCAAGGTTTTTCCCCCCAGCTGCGGTTAGAATAGATAACCGAGTTGGAAGGGACCTTGGAGGTCTTCTAGTCCAACCCCCTGCTTAGGCAGGCAACCCTATACCATTTCAGACAAATGGTTTGCCGTTGCTTCCTTCCTAGGGCCGAGAGAGAGTGACTGGCCCAAAGCTGGTTTTGGAGTGACTGACTGACTTTTCTGCCTCTACAAGATTAGAACTCACAGCACTTTCTAGATAGACTTTTTGCATATTTTTTTAATGCCAGCCTTTGTTATTTTTTATAATAACTCAAGGCGGCAAATATATCTAATGCTCCTTCCTTCTCTTATTTTTCGCCATGCAGCAACAGCCCTAGGTTAGGGTTAGACTTAGGCTGACTAGGAGAGGAATTGGCCCAAAGCTGGTTTCTCATACCTAAGGTGGTACTAAAACTCAGCCCCCACCCCCAATTTCTAGCCTGGCCTTCCACCCCAATTGACTAGCTGTCTATTTTTCACCCCAGTGAAATGATATTCACGAATGGGCATACTAGGATTAGAAACTAAGATGCAGCAAGAAATTAGTGTGATGTAGTAGACATAAACATTTTAATAAATGCGTCAGTTTTCAAAACTAGCAGCGAAGGTAAAATCTAATCTCACTCATTTTAATATTAACCATAGCAATAAATTTATGTATGTTTGGTGAGGTTTATCTTTAAAGTTAGCACCTATCAAAGTAACCTTATTCATCATTACAGGCCTTTTTGAAGGCCGCGCCATCTCTCGCTAAGGGACAAGCAGGTACAGCAGCCACCAAAAAATAAACCTTTTAATGGCGTTTTAAGTTTATTATTCTTTATTACTAAAACCTTACTAATATTAGTTATCTTACTCTGCCCCGGGTCGCAGCAAAAGGGCCTCCCGTCGCCCTATTAATATTAATAAGGCGTTATAATAAAGATAGAGAATAATAACCTTAAAATCCATTCAAAAGGTTATTTATTTCGGCGGCCGCAATACCCGTTTTGACCACAGGAGGGCACGTTTTTCCGTCCCATAGCATTAACATCTAGACCTTCTCGGCATGGCGACCTCCCGTCCGTCCAATTGGCCATCCCCCTTCATTTGGAATCGACCTTCCTATCATGGCCGACGTCTTGTCCGTTGCTTTTAGTCATCCGTCGTCACCTTCCTGTCCTCTCTTCTGCTCTACGCTGCCGCAAGAAGGGAAAAAAGCCTCGTACTGCCGCAGGTGACCGAGCAGCCACAAAAGAAATAAGCTTTTAAAATGGAGTTTTAAGTGTAGTATTTATGAATGAAACCTCAGTAATATTAGGTGATGTTTTTGTGTCCCCGCGTCGCAGCAAAGGGCTTCCCTTCGCCCTATTAACATTAATAGGCTTTACTAATAAAGATAGAGGATAATAACTTTAAAATCCCATTAAAAAGGTCTATTTCTTTCGGCACAGTTTTACGTCGCAAAGCATAGGCATCGAGGCAATCCCAGGCGGGTGAATCTGAATGGAGGGTTTAGGGATGGAAGAAACAAGGGACGGGCGGGGAGGCCGGCGGGCAGCTGCTTCTAAGTGTGCATGGTGCCTCTGGGCATATGTAAAGTGCGAGGGGAAAGAGGAGGGAAGGAAATCTCGGCTGCCTCCAGCTTCACTTGCTCAGCCCATATTGACTGACTGGGAAGCTAAAAGGGGCTTTCTAAACCTCTAGGCGAGATGGGGCAGATAAATGTCATCATAATATAAATTATATAGTATTATCATACACCCACGCCGCGCACACACACACACCACGCATATCATTGTTATTATATAAATAATAAGCCGGAGCTAAGGGGCCACTTGGTCCATCATCCAACAACATTGTCTCTTCAGGGGTCCTTGGTGCTCTCTGAGCTTGGTGGTTTTCTTGCAGACGTTTCGTGACCCAACTAGTAACATCATCAGGTGCTAGAAGAGAGAGGAATTTGCTCTTTCTTTATATACTTAGTGGCTTGTCCTATCAGGGTTGATGGAGGTGTTCCTGGTAGTTTCTTGATTGGGCGGTTGTTTACTTATTTATTTAGCGTATGGCATATCATACATGGACTTGCAGTATATATTAACATTTCACCTAGATTAGAAAAACACAATAAAATATAAATGTTAAAAAGATTTTTGTTCAGTTACCAATAGGCCGTCTAACCATTGAAGTGCAGCCTCCTTTATATTAGATAGATAGATAGATAGATAGATAGATAGATAGATAGATAGATAGATAGATAGATAGATAAGATAGATAGATAGATAGATAGATAGATAGATAGATAGATAGATAGATAGATAGATAGATAGATAATTTACACAATATGTTGCAGGTGTGCGCAGGCCCCAGCTGCACACATTCGGTCGTGCGTCAATGCAATTGCAAATAGCTATGATGGGAAGCTGGTGGTTTGGCATTGCCTCCTTACTAGGACCAGGAGAGAAGGACTGACCCCAAGGTCACCACAGTTGACTTTCATGCCTAAGGTGGGACTAGAACCGACAGTCTTCCGATTTCTAGTCCAGTGCCTTAAGTATTGTCTCTCACTGTCTATGGAGATTCTCAGTCATCTGGGTCATAATTGTCCCAAAGATGCTTTTTCAGGAGGCAACTGGACTTCCTTGATTTTCTTTGAAGACGTTTCGCTTCTCATACAAGAAGGTTCTTCAGCTCTGACTGGAGCATCACTTAATGGCCTTGGCTGCTTTTGTAAAATCTAAGCAGTGTCACAACTAGTGGAGGCTAGTGAAAAGATACTATCGGAGTGTATTGTACCATACGCTAAATAAATACGTTTGTGTTTTTATTTATTTATTGCGATCGCTTGGGGGTTGCCAGCAAATTTTAGGGGACGTCACAAATTTGGAGGTGGTGTACTCGGTCAACCCTGGAGTCCAATTTAATACAGTTCCTGCTTTCCCTGGATAAACCATTTAGTTACCTGCAAACTGCATGCAGGCTGGGGAATTCTGGGACTTGAAGTCCACAAAAATTGCCAAGTTTGAGAAACGCTGGATGACTTACAGGGATTAAACTTGTCCCCTGCTGGCTGGGAATGGATGTTCAATACTCTGTGACACTCCACCTTTGCGGGGGGCTTTTATATAGGGCGCCCCCAATACAATCCAGATTTCTGCATTGTCTTTTTTCCGTCCTTAACTCCAATCCAAAGTCTTCCTCCATATATGCTCCAGCAAACTCGGAAGTCTTGGTTCTACCGGCCGCTCTACCATTTCCACCCGAGCTCTCTGTGTACATATCTATGGCGATTCCCAAGAGCGACGGTTTGAAGAGGGGAAAGCCCAGTCTGCTCTCCGCTCTCCTTTCCTCCCTCTATGGTGCCTTTCCGCTTCTCTGCCGAAATAGGGGACGCGCCTTCTGATGGCGTCACAGCCCGGCGACGCCCCGAGAAGGCTGTCCCGCGGCCAAGGAGAAGGCAAAGGTGGAGCCGGCGGCGCTGCTGCCTTTGCATCAAGGCCAGGTGAGGCGGGGGCTTCAGGGAAGCTTCCCTAATCTGCCGCTCGACCGTCCGCCTTTTCACGGCGGAGTGGGTACTAGGAGTTGCGTTCCCACGACACGCGTTGCCCGATGAGCTCAATTGCCTGTGTTCGCACTCCCTTCTAGTAACATCACCGGAGGGAGCCGGGCGTTTAGCAAGTTATTGCTGTTATTCTTAATATTATTTGGTGCTTTCCACTTAGTCTCGACTCCTGGCCATTGCCTGACCAAATCCCTGCGGTTTTCTTGGCAAGGTTTTTCCCCCCAGCTGCGGTTAGAATAGAATAACCGAGTTGGAAGGGACCTTGGAGGTCTTCTAGTCCAACCCCCTGCTTAGTCAGGCAACCCTATACCATTTCAGACAAATGGTTTGCCGTTGCTTCCTTCCTAGGGCCGAGAGAGAGTGACTGGCCCAAAGCTGGTTTTGGAGTGACTGACCCAGATGACTTTTCTGCCTCTAAAAGCAAGATTAGAACTCCAGCCTCCACTTTCTAGTCCTGCTGTGCTGCCTTAACCGCGACTAGACCAAAGCCGTCTAAAATGTTGCGTATTTTTTTAATGCAGCCTTTTGTTATTCTTTTATAATAACTCAAGGCGCAAAATATATCTAATCTCCTTCCTTCTTCTTATTTTTCGCCATGCAGCACAGCCCTGAGTGTTGGGTTAGACTTAGGCTGACTAGGGAGAGGTAATTGGCCCAAAGGCCTGGTTTCTCATACCTACGGTGGTTACTAAACTCAAGCCCCCACCCCCAATTTCTAAGCCTGGCACCTTCCACCCCCCAATTTGACTAGCTGTCTATTTTGCACTTACCCAGTGAAAATGATATTCACGATGGGCATACGAGGAATAGAAACTGAGATGCAGCAAGAATTAGTGTGATGTAGTAGACATACAACATTTTAATAATGGCGTCATTTTTCGAAAACTAGCAGCGAAGGTAAAATCTAATCTCACTCATTTTAATATTAAGCATAGCAATAAAGTTATGTATGTTTGGTGAGGTTTATCTTTAAAGTTAGCACCTATCAAAGTAACCTTAATTCATCATTACAGGCCTTTTTGAAGGCCGCGCCATCTCTCGCTAAGGGACAAGCAGGTACAGCAGCCCCCAAAAGAAATAAACCTTTTAAATGGCGTTTTAAGTTTATTATTCTTTGTTAATAAAACCATACTAATATTAGTTTATCTTACTCTGCCCCAGGGTCTCAGCAAAAGGGCCTCCCGTCGCCCTATTAATATTAATAAGGCGTTAATAATAAAGATAGAGAATAATAACCTTAAAATCCCATTCAAAAGGTTTATTTATTTCGGCGGCCGCAATACCCGTTTTGACCACAGGAGGGCAGGTTTTTCCGTCCCATAGCATTAACACCTAGACCTTCTCGGCATGGCGACCCCCCGTCCGTCCAAATTGGCCATCCCCCAGTTCATTTGGAATCGACCTTCCTATTATGGCCGAATTCTTGTCCGTTGCTTTTAGTCATCCGTCGGCACCTTCCTGTCCTCTTTTCTGCTCTACGCTGCCGCAAAAAGGGAAAAAAGCCTCGTACTGCCGCAGGTGAGCCGAGCAGCCACCAAAAGAAATAAAGCTTTTAAATGGAGTTTTAAGTGTAGTATTTATTAATGAAACCTCAGTAATATTAGGTGATGTTTTTGTGTCCCCGCGTCGCAGCAAAAGGGCTTCCCTTCGCCCTATTAACATTAATAAGGCGTTACTAATAAAGATAGAGGATAATAACTTTAAAATCCATTCAAAAGGTCTATTTCTTTCGGCACAGTTTTACGTCGCAAAGCATAGGCATCGAGGCAATCCCAGGCGGGTGAATCTGGAATGGAGGGTTTAGGGATGGAAGAAACGGGACGGGCGGGGGGCCGGCGGGTAGCTGCTTCTAAGTGTGCATGGTGCCTCTGGCATATGTAAAGTGCGAGGGGAAAGAGGAGGGAAGGAATCTCGGCTGCCTCCAGCTTCACTTGCTCAGCCCATATTGACTGACTGGGAAGCTAAAAGGGCTTTTCTAAACCTCTAGCAGATGGGGCAGATAAATGTCATCATAATATAAATTATATAGTATTATCATACACCACGCACGCACGCACACACACACACACGCATATCATTGTTATTATATAAATAATAAAGCCGGAGCTAAGGGCCACTTGGTCCATCATCCAACAACATTGTCTCTTCAGGGGTCCTTGGTGCTCTCTGAGCTTGGTGGTTTTCTTGCAGACTTTCGTGCCCAACTAGGTAACATCATCAGTGCTAAGAGAGAGGAATTTGCTCTCTCTTTATATACTTAGTGGCTTGTCTATCAGGTTGATGGAGGTGTTCCTGGTAGTTTCTTGATTGGGCGGTTGTTTACTTATTTATTAGCGTTGGCATATCTACATGGACTAGCAGTATATTATTAACATTTCACCTAGATTAGAAAAACACAATAAAATATAAATGTTAAAAAGATTTTTGTTCAGATACCAATAGGCCGTCTAACCATTGAAGTGCAGTCTCCTTTATATTAGATAGATAGATAGATAGATAGATAGATAGATAGATAGATAGATAGATAGATAGATAGATAGATAGATAGATAGATAGATGTACACGATATGTTGCAGGTGTGCGCAGGCCCCAGCTGCACACGTTCGGTCGTGCGTCAATGCAATTGCAGATAGCTATGATGGGAATCTGGTGGTTTGGCATTGCCTCCTTACTAGGACCAAGAGAGAAGGACTGACCCCAAGGTCACCACAGTTGACTTTCATGCCTAAGGTGGGACTAGAACCGACAGTCTTCCGATTTCTAGTCCAGTGCCTTAAGTATCCCGCATTGTCTCTCACTGTCTATGGAGATTCTCAGTCATCCGGGTCATAATTGTCCCAAAGATGCTTTTTCAGGAGGCAACTGGACTTTCTTGATTTTCTTTGAAGACGTTTCGCTTCTCATACAAGAAGGTTCTTCAGCTCTGACTGGAGCATCACTTAATGGCCTTGTCTGCTTTTGTAAAACCTAAGCAGTGTCACAACTAGTGGATGCTAGTGAAAAGATACTATCGGAGTGTATTGTGCCATACGCTAAATAAATACGTTTGTGTTTTTATTTATTTATTGCGATCGCTTGGGGGTTGCCAGCAAATTTTAGGGGACGTCACAAATTTGGAGGTGGTGTACTCGGTCAGCCCTGGAGTCCAATTTAATACAGTTCCTGCTTTCCCTGGATAAACCATTTAGTGACCTGCAAACTGCATGCAGGCTGGGGAATTCTGGGACTTGAAGTCCACAAAAATTGCCAAGTTTGAGAAACGCTGGATGACTTACAGGGATTAAACTTCTCCCCTGCTGGCTGGGAATGGATGTGCAATACTCTGTGACACTCCACCTTTGCGGGGGGCTTTTATATAGGGCGCCCCCAATACAATCCAGATTTCTGCATTGTCTTTTTTCCGTCCTTAACTCCAATCCAAAGTCTTCCTCCATATATGCTCCAGCAAACTCGGAAGTCTTGGTTCTACCGGCCGCTCTACCATTTCCACCCGAGCTCTCTGGTTACATATCTATGGCGATTCCCAAGATCGACGTTTTGAAGAGCGGAAAGCCCAGTCTGCCCTCCGCTTTCCTTTCCTACCTCTATGGTTCCTTTCCGCTTCTCTGCCGAAATAGGGGACGCGCCTTCTGATGGCGTCACAGCCCGGCGACGCCCCGAGAAGGCTGTCCCGCGGCGAAGGAGAAGGCAAAGGTGGAGCTGGCGGCGCTGCTGCCTTTGCATCAAGGCCAGGTGAGGCGGGGGCTTCAGGGAAGCTTCCCCGAATCTGCCGCTCGACGCCGCCTTTTCACGGGCGGCGTGGGTACTAGGAGTTGCGTTCCCACGACACGCGTTGCCCGATGAACTCAATTGCCTGTGTTCGCCCTCCCTTCTAGTAACATCACCGGAGGGAGCCGGGCGTTTAGCAAGTTATTGCTGTTATTCTTAATATTATTTGGTGCTTTCCACTTAGTCTCGACTCCTGGCCATTGCCTGACCAAATCCCTGCGGTTTTCTTGGCAAGGTTTTTCCCCCCAGCTGCGGTTAGAATAGAATAACGGAGTTGGAAGGGACCTTGGAGGTCTTCTAGTCCAACCCCCTGCTTAGGCAGGCAACCCTATACCATTTCAGACAAATGGTTTGCCGTTGCTTCCTTCCTAGGGCCGAGAGAGAGTGACTGGCCCAAAGCTGGTTTTGGAGTGACTGACCCAGATGACTTTTTGCGTATTTTTTTAACGCAGCCTTTGTTGTTTTTTTATAAATAACTCAAGGCGGCAAATATATCTAATGCTCCTTCCTTCTCTTATTTTCGCCATGCAACAACAGCCCTAGGGTTAGGGTTAGACTTAGGCTGACTAGGAGAGGAATTGGCCCAAAGCTGGTTTCTCATACCTAAGGTGGTACTAAAACTCAGCCCCCACCCCCAATTTCTAGCCTGGCACCTTCCACCCCAATTGACTAGCTGTCTATTTTTCACCCCAGTGAAATGATATTCACCAATGGGCATACTAGGAAGATTAGAAACTAAGATGCAGCAAGAAATTAGTGTGATGTAGGTAGACATAAAACATTTTAATAAATGCGTCAGTTTCAAAACTAGCAGCGAAGGTAAAATCTAATCTCATTCATTTTAATATTAAGCATAGCAATAAATTTATGTATGTTTGGTGAGGTTTATCTTTAAAGTTAGCACCTATCAAAGTAACCTTAATTCATCATTACAGGCCTTTTTGAAGGCCGCGCCATCTCTCGCTAAGGGACAAGCAGGTACAGCAGCCACCAAAAGAAATAAACCTTTTAAACGGCGTTTTAAGTTTATTATTCTTTATTAATAAAACCTTACTAATATTAGGTTATCTTACTCTGCCCCAGGGTCGCAGCAAAAGGGCCTCCCTTCGCCCTATTAATATTAATAAGGCGTTAATAATAAAGATAGAGAATAATAACCTTAAAATCCATTCAAAAGGTTTATTTATTTTCGGGGGCCGCAATACCCGTTTTGACCACAGGAGGGCACGTTTTTCCGTCCATAGCATTAACACCTATGACCTTCTCGGCATGGCGACCTCCCGTCCGTCCAAATTGGCCATCCCCCAGTTCATTTGGAATCGACCTTCCTATCATGGCCGACGTCTTGTCCCGTTGCTTTTAGTCATCCTCGGCACCTTCCTGTCCTCTTTCCTTTCTCTGCTTACGCTGCCGCAAGAAGAAAAAAAGCCTCTACTGCCGCAGGTGAGCCGAGCAGCCACAAAAGAATAAAGCTTTTAAATGGAGTTTTAAGTGTAGTATTTATTAATGAAACCTCAGTAATATTAGGTGATGTTTTTTGTGTCCCCGCGTCGCAGCAAAAGGGCTTCCCTTCGCCCTATTAACATTAATAAGGCGTTACTAATAAAGATAGAGGATAATCTTTAAATCCCATTAAAAGGTCTATTTCTTTCGGCACAGTTTTACGTCGCAAAGCATAGGCATCGAGGCAATCCCAGGCGGTGAATCTGGAATGGAGGGTTTAGGGATGGAAGAAACAAGGGACGGGCGGGGAGGCCGGCGGGCAGCTGCTTCTAATTGTGCATGGTGCCTCTGGGCATATGTAAAGTGCGAGGGGAAAGTAGGGAAGGAATCTCGGCTGCCTCCAGCTTCACTTGCTCAGCCCATATTGACTGACTGGGAAGCTAAAAGGGGCTTTCTAACCTCTAGGCGAGATGGGGCAGATAAATGTCATCATAAATAAAATATATAGTATATCAACACCCACGCGCGCACACACACACGCATATCATTGTGTTATATAAATAATAAAGCCGGAGCTAAGGGCCACTTGGTCCATCATCCAACAACATTGTCTCTTCAGGGGTCCTTGGTGCTCTCTGAGCTTGGTGGTTTTTTGCAGACGTTTCGTGACCCAACTAGGTAACATCATCAGTGCTAGAAGAGAAGGAATTTGCTCTCTCTTTATATACTTAGTGCTTGTCCTATCAGGGTTGATGAGGTGTTCCTGGTAGTTTCTTGATTGGGCGTTGTTTACTTATTTATTTAGCGTATGGCAATCATACATGGACTTGCAGTATATATTAACATTTCACCTAGATTAAAACACATAAAATATAAATGTTAAAATTTTTGTTCAGATACAATAGGCCGTCTAACCATTGAAGTGCAGCATCCTTTATATAGAGATATATATAGATAGATATAGATAGATATAGATAGATAGATAGATAGATAGATAGATATAGATAGATAGATATATAGATAATAGATAGATAGATAGATAGATAGATAGATAGATAGATAGATAGATAGATAGATAGATACACGATATAGGTGTTGCAGGTGGTGCGTCAATGCAGCCTATGATGGGATTTGGCATTGACTACGATCTGACCCCAGGTCACCACAGTTGACTTTCATGCCTAAGGTGGGACTAGAACCGACAGTCTTCCGATTCTAGTCCGTGCCTTAAGTATCCCGCATTGTCTCTCACTGTCTATGGAGATTCTCAGTCATCCGGGTCATAATTGTCCCAAAATGCTTTTTCAGGAGGCATGGACTTTCTTGATTTTCTTTGAAGACGTTTCGCTTCTCATACAAGAAGGTTCTTCAGCTCTGACTGGAGCATCACTTAATGGCCTTGGCTGCTTTTGTAAACCTAAGCAGTGTCACAACTAGTGGAGGCTAGTGAAAAGAATACTATCGGAGTGTATTGTGCCATACGCTAAATAAATACTTTTGTGTTTTTATTTATTTATTGCGATCTCTTGGGGGTCGCCAGCAAATTTTAGGGGACGTCACAAATTTGGAGGTGGTGTACTCGGTCAACCCTGGAGTCCAATTTAATACAGTTCCTGCTTTCCCTGGATAAACCATTTAGTTACCTGCAAACTGCATGCAGGCTGGGGAATTCTGGGACTTGAAGTCCCCAAAAATTGCCCAGTTTGAGAAACGCTGGATGACTTATAGGGATTATTAAACTTGTCCCCTGCTGGCTGGGAATGGATGTGCAACACTCTGTGACACTCCACCTTTGCGGGGGGGCTTTTATATAGGGCGCCCCCAATACAATCCAGATTTCTGCATTGTCTTTTTTCCGTCCTTAACTCCAATCCAAAGTCTTCCTCCATATATGCTCCAGCAAACTCGGAAGTCTTGGTTCTACCGGCCGCTCTACAATTTCCACCCGAGCCCTCTGGTTACATTTCTATGGCGATTCCCAAGTTCGATGGTTTCAAGAGCGGAAAGCCCAGTCTGCCCTCCGCTCTCCTTTCCTACCTCTATGGTGCCTTTCCGCTTCTCTGCCGAAATAGGGGACGCGCCTTCTGATGGCGTCACAGCCCGGCGACGCCCCGAGAAGGCTGTCCCGCGGCGAAGGAGAAGGCAAAGGTGGAGCCGGCGGCGCTGCTGCCTTTGCATCAAGGCCAGGTGAGGCGGGGCTTCAGGGAAGCTTCCCCGAATCTGCCGCTCGAACGCCAGCATTTTCACAGGGCGGCGTGGGTACTATGAGTTGCGTTCCCACTACAAAACGCGTTGCCCGAGATGAACCTCAATTGCCTTGTTCGCACTCCCTTCTAGTAACATCACCGGAGGGAGCCGTGCGTTTAGCAAGTTATTGCTGTTATTCTTAATATTATTTGGTGCTTTCCACTTAGTCTCGACTCCTGGCCATTGCCTGACCAAATCCCTGCGGTTTTCTTGGCAAGGTTTTTCCCCCCAGCTGAATAACGGAGTTGGAAGGGACCTTGGAGGTCTTCTAGTCCAACCCCCTGCTTAGGCAGGCAACCCTATACCATTTCAGACAAATGGTTTGCCGTTGCTTCCTTCCTAGGGCCGAGAGAGAGTGACTGGCCCAAAGCTGGTTTTGGAGTGATGACCCAGATGACTTTTTGCGTATTTTTTTAATGCAGCCTTTGTTATTTTTTTTATAAATAACTCAAGGCGGCAAATATATCTAATGCTCCTTCCTTCTCTTATTTTCGCCATGCAGCAACAGCCCTAGGGTTAGGGTTAGACTTAGGCTGACTAGGAGAGGAATTGGCCCAAAGCTGGTTTCTCATACCTAAGGTGGTACTAAAACTCAGCCCCCACCCCCAATTTCTAGCCTGGCACCTTCTACCCCAATTGACTAGCTGTCTATTTTTCACCCCAGTGAAATGATATTCACGAATGGGCATACTAGGAAGATTAGAAACTAAGATGCAGCAAGAAATTAGTGTGATGTAGATAGACATAAAACATTTTAATAAATGCGTCAGTTTCAAAACTAGCAGCGAAGGTAAAATCTAATCTCACTCATTTTAATATTAAGCATAGCAATAAATTTATGTATGTTTGGTGAGGTTTATCTTTAAAGTTAGCACCTATCAAAGTAACCTTAGTTCATCATTACAGGCCTTTTTGAAGGCCGCGCCATCTCTCGCTAAGGGACAAGCAGGTACAGCAGCCCCCAAAAGAAATAAACCTTTTAAATGGCGTTTTAAGTTTATTATTCTTTGTTAATAAAACCATACTAATATTATGTTATCTTACTCTGCCCCAGGGTCTCAGTAAAAGGGCCTCCCGTCGCCCTATTAATATTAATAAGGCGTTAATAATAAAGATAGAGAATAATAACCTTAAAATCCCATTCAAAAGGTTTATTTATTTCGGCGGCCGCAATACCCGTTTTGACCACAGGAGGGCACGTTTTTCCGTCCCATAGCATTAACACCTAGACCTTCTCGGCATGGCGACCTCCCGTCCGTCCAAATTGGCCATCCCCCATTTCATTTGGAATCGACCTTCCTATTATGGCCGAATTCTTATCCGTTGCTTTTAGTCATCCGTCGGCACCTTCCTGTCCTCTTTTCTGCTCTACGCTGCCGCAAGAAGGGAAAAAAGCCTCGGACTGCCGCAGGTGAGCCGAGCAGCCACAAAAAGAAATAAAGCTTTTAAATGGAGTTTTAAGTGTAGTATTTATTAATGAAACCTCAGTAATATTAGGTGATGTTTTTGTGTCCCCGCGTCGCAGCAAAAAGGCTTCCCTTCGCCCTATTAACATTAATAAGGCGTTACTAATAAAGATAGAGGATAATAACTTTAAAATCCCATTAAAAAGGTCTATTTCTTTCGGCACAGTTTTACGTCGCAAAGCATAGGCAGCGAGGCAATCCCAGGCGGGTGAATCTGGAATGGAGGGTTTAGGGATGGAAGAAACAAGGGACGGGCGGGGAGGCCGGCGGGCAGCTGCTTCTAAGTGTGCACGGTGCCTCTGGGCATATGTAAAGTGCGAGGGGAAAGTGGAGGGAAGGGAATCTTGGCTGCCTCCAGCTTCACTTGCTCAGCCCATAT
>JALGBA010003405.1:0-11435 GCA_023970755.1 Azemiops feae | reverse complement strand
TTGGAGTTAAGGACGGAAAAAAGACAATGCAGAAATCTGGATTGTATTGGGGGCGCCCTATATAAAAACCCCCCGCAAAGGTGGAGTGTCACAGAGTATTGCACATCCATTCCCAGCCAGCAGGGGACAAGTTTAATCCCTGTAAGTCATCCAGCGTTTCTCAAACTTGGCAATTTTTGTGGACTTCAAGTCCCAGAATTCCCCAGCCTGCATGCAGTTTGCAGGTAACTAAATGGTTTATCCAGGGAAAGCAGGAACTGTATTAAATTGGACTCCAGGGTTGACCGAGTACACCACCTCCAAATTTGTGACGTCCCCTAAAATTTGCTGGCAACCCCCAAGCGATCGCAATAACTAAATAAAAACACAAACGTATTTATTTAGCGTATGGCACAATACACTCCGATAGTATCTTTTCACTAGCCTCAACTAGTTGTGACACTGCTTAGGTTTTACAAAAGCAGCTAAGGCCATTAAGTGATGCTCCAGTCAGAGCTGAAGAACCTTCTTGTATGAGAAGCGAAACGTCTTCAAAGAAAATCCAGAAAGTCCAGTTGCCTCCTGAAAAAGCATCTTTGGGACAATTATGACCCGGATGACTGAGAATCTCCATAGACAGTGAGAGACAATGCGGGATACTTAAGGCACTGGACTAGAAATCGGAAGACTGTCGGTTCTAGTCCCACCTTAGGCATGAAAGTCAACTGTGGTGACCTTGGGGTCAGTCCTTCTCTCTTGGTCCTAGTAACGAGGCAATGCCAAACCACCAGCTTCCCATCATAGCTATCTGCAATTGCATTGACGCACCACCGAATGTGTGCAGCTGGGGCCTGCGCACACCTGCAACATATCGTGTAGAGCTATCTATCTATCTATCTATCTATCTATCTATCTATCTATCTATCTATCTATCTATCTATCTATCTATCTATCTATCATCTATCTATCTATTATCTATCTAATCAATCAATCAATCAATCAATCTATCTATCTATCTATCTATCTATCTATCTATCTATCTATCTATCTATCTATCTATCTATCTATCTATCTATCTATCTATGTATCTATGTATCTATGTATCTATGTATCTATCTATCTATCTATCTATCTATGTATCTATCTATCTATCTATCTATCTATCTATCTATCTATCTATCTATCTAATATAAAGGAGGCTGCACTTCAATGGTTAGACGGCCTATTGGTATCTGAACAAAAATCTTTTTAACATTTATATTTTATTGTGTTTTTCTAATCTAGGTGAAATGTTAATATATACTGCAAGTCCATGTATGATATGCCATACGCTAAATAAATAAGTAAACAACCGCCCAATCAAGAAACTACCAGGAACACCTCCATCAACACTGATAGGACAAGCCACTAAGTATATAAAGAGAGAGCAAATTCCTCTATCTTCTAGCACTGATGATGTTACCTAGTTGGGTCACGAAACGTCTGCAAGAAAACCACCAAGCTCAGAGAGCACCAAGGACCCCTGAAGAGACAATGTCGTTGGATGATGGACCAAGTGGCTCCTTAGCTCCGGCTTTATTATTTATATAATAACAATGATATGCGTGTGTGTGTGTGCGCGCACGTGAGAGGGTGTATGATAACAGTATATAATTTATATTATGATGACATTTATCTGCCCCATCATCGGCCTAGAGGTTTTGAAAATCCTCCTTTTAGCTCCCAGTCAGTCATATTGGCTGTGAGGGCAGTGAAGGGCTGAGGCAGCCGATATTTCCTTCCCTCCTCTTTCCCCTCGCACTTTAGCATATGCCCGGAGTCACCATGCACCTACTTGAAGCACTGGCTCCGCCGGCCTCCCCTCCCGTCCCTTGTTTCTTCCATCCCTAACCCTCGCATTCCGATTCAGCAACCGCCCTGGGATTTGCCTCTATGCCTATGTGCTTTGCGAGTAAAACTGTGGGGCCGAAGAAATAGACTTTTTTATGGGATTTTAAAGTTTTTATCCTCTAAGCTTTATTAGTACCCCTTATTACTTTAATAGGCGAAGGGAAAGAAGGGAAGCCCTTTTGCTGCGACGCGGGGACACAAAAACATCACCTAATATTACTGAGGTTTCATTAATAAATACTACACTTAAAACTCCATTTAAAAGCTTTATTTCTTTTTGCGGCTGCTCGGCTCACCTGCGGCAGTACGAGGCTTTTTTCCCTTCTTTCGGCAGCGTAGAGCAGAAGAGAGGACAGGAAGGTGCCGACGGATGACTAAAAGCAACGGACAAGACGTCGGCCGTAATAGGAAGGTCGATTCCAAATGAACTGGGGGATGGCCAATTTGGACGGACGGGAGGCCGCCATGCCGAGAAGGTCTAGGTGTTAATGCTATGGGACGGAAAAACGTGCCCTCCTGTGGTCAAAACGGGTATTGCGGCCGCCGAAATAAATAAACCTTTTGAATGGGATTTTAAGGTTATTCTTCTCTATCTTTATTATTAACGCCTTATTAATATTAATAGGGCGACGGGAGGCCCTTTTGCTGCGACCCTGGGGCAGAGTAAGATAACCTAATATTAGTAAGGTTTTATTAATAAAGAATAATAAACTTAAAACGCCATTTAAAAGGTTTATTTCTTTTGGTGGCTGCTGTACCTGCTTGTCCCTTAGCGAGACATGGCGCGGCCTTCAAAAAGGCCTGTAATGATGAATTAAGGTTACTTTGATAGGTGATAACTTTAAAGATAAACCTCACCAAACATACATAAATTTATTGCTATGGTTAATATTAAAATGAGTGAGATTAGATTTTACCTTCGCTGCTAGTTTTGAAACTGACGCATTTATTAAATGTTTTATGTCTACCTACATCACACTAATTTCTTGCTGCATCTTAGTTTCTAATCTTCCTAGTATGCCCAGTCGTGAATATAATTTCACTGGGTTGAAAAATAGACAGCTAGTCAATTGGGGTGGAAGGTGCCAGGCTAGAAATTGGGGGGTGGGGGCTGAGTTTTAGTACCACCTTAGGTATGAGAAACCAGCTTTGGGCCAATTCCTCTCCTAGTCAGCCTAAGTCTAACCCTAACCCTAGGGCTGTTGCTGCATGGCGAAAATAAGAGAAGGAAGGAGCATTAGATATATTTGCCGCCTTGAGTTATTTATAAAAATAACAAAGGCTGGATTAAAAAAATATGCAAAATTTAGAGCGGCTTGGGTCTAGTCGTGGTTAAGGCAGCAGACTAGAAAGTGGGAGGCTGTGAGTGCTAATCTTGCTTTTAGAGGCAGAAAAGTCATCTGGGTCAGTCACTCCAAAACCAGCTTTGGGCCAGTCACTCTCTCTCGGCCCTAGGAAGGAAGCAACGGCAAACCATTTGTCTGAAATGGTATAGGGTTGCCTGCCTAAGCAGGGGGTTGGACTAGAAGACCTCCAAGGTCCCTTCCAACTCGGTTATTCTATTCTAACCGCAGCTGGGGGGGGGGGGAAACCTTGCCAAGAAAAACGCAGGGATTTGGTCAGGCAATGGCCAGGAGTCGAGACTAACGTGGAAGCAGCCAAATAATATTAGAATAAACAGCAATAACTTACTAAACGCCCGCTCCCTCGCAGGTGATGTTATAGAAGGAGTGCGAACACAGGCAATATGATTCATCGGGCAACGCGTGTCGTGTGGACGCAACTCCTATTACTCTCACAGCCTGCCCCATGAAAAGGGCGGCTGTCGAGCGGCAGATTTCGGGGAAGCCTTCCCTGAAGCCCCCGCCTCACCTGGCCTTGCGGCAAAGGCAGCAGCGCCGCCGACTCCACCTTTGCCTTCTCCTTCGCCCCGGGACAGCCTTCTCGGGGCGTCGCCGGGCTGTGACACCATCAGAAGGCGCGTCCCCTATTTCGGCAGAGAAGCCGAAAGGCACCATAGAGGTAGGAAAGGAGAGCGGAGGAAAGACTGGGCTTTCCCCTCTTGAAACCGTCGAACTTGGGAATCGCCATAGAAATGTAACCAGAGAGCTCGGATGGAAATGGTAGAGCGGCCGGTAGAACCAAGACTTCCGAGTTTGCTGGAGCATATATGGAGGAAGACTTTGGATTGGAGTTAAGGACGGAAAAAAGACAATGCAGAAATCTGGATTGTATTGGGGGCGCCCTATATAAAAGCCCCCCGTAAAGGTGGAGTGTCACAGAGTATTGCACATCCATTCCCAGCCAGCAGGGGACAAGTTTAATCCCTGTAAGTCATCCAGCGTTTCTCAAACTTGTGCAATTTTTTGTGGACTTCAAGTCCCAGAATTCCGCCCAGCCCTGGCATGCAATTTGGCAGGTACCTAAATGGTTTATTCCGGGGAAAGCAGGAACTGTATTAAATTGACTCGCAGGGTTACCGAGTACACCGCCCTCCCAATTTGTTGACGTCCCCATAAAATTTGGCTGGCAACCCCCAAGCGATCGCAATAAATAAATAAAAACAAAAACGTATTTATTTAGCGTATGGTACAATACACTCCGATAGTATCTTTTCACTAGCCTCCACTAGTTGTGACACTGCTTAGATTTTACAAAAGCAGCCAAGGCCATTAAGTGATGCTCCAGTCAGAGCTGAAGAACCTTCTTGTATGAGAAGCGAAACGTCTTCAAAGAAAATCAAGGAAGTCCAGTTGCCTCCTGAAAAAGCATCTTTGGGACAATTATGACCCGGATGACTGAGAATCTCCATAGACAGTGAGAGACAATACTTAAGGCACTGGACTAGAAATCGGAAGACTGTCGGTTCTAGTCCCACCTTATGCATGAAAGTCAACTGTGGTGACCTTGGGGTCAGTCCTTCTCTCTTGGTCCTAGTAAGGAGGCAATGCCAAACCACCAGCTTCCCATCATAGCTATCTGCAATTGCATTGACGCACCACCGAATGTGTGCAGCTGGGGCCTGTGCACACCTGCAACATATCGTGTAGATCTATCTATCTATCTATCTATCTATCTATCTATCTATCTATCTATCTATCTATCTTATCTATCTATCTCTCTATCTATCTATCTATCTATCTCTCTATCTTCTAATCATCTATCTAATCATCAATCAATCATCAACAATCATCTATCGATCTAGCTATCTATCTATCTATCCTATCTTATCGATCTATCTATCTATCTATCTATCTTCTATCTATCTATCTATCTATCTTATCTATCTATCTATCTATCTATCTATCTATCTATCTATCTAATATAAGGGAGGCTGCACTTCAATGGTTAGACGGCCTATTGGTATCTGAACAAAAATCTTTTTAACATTTACATTTTATTGTGTTTTTCTAATCTAGTTGAAATGTTAATATATACTGCAAGTCCATGTATGATATGCCATATGCTAAATAAATAAGTAAACAACCGCCCAATCAAGAAACTACCAGGAACACCTCCATCAACCCTGATAGGACAAGCCACTAAGTATATAAAGAGAGAGCAAATTCCTCTCTCTTCTAGCACTGATGATGTTACCTAGTTGGGTCACGAAACGTCTGCAAGAAAACCACCAAGCTCAGAGAGCACCAAGGACCCCTGAAGAGACAATGTCGTTGGATGATGGACCAAGTGGCTCCTTAGCTCCGGCTTTATTATTTATATAATAACAATGAGATATTCGTGTGTGTTTGTGCCGCGCACGTGAGACGGTGGTATGATAATACTGATATAATTTATCTATGATTGACCATTTATCTGCCCCGCTCGCCCTGAGGTGTAGAAAGCCCCTTTTAGCTTCCCAGTCATCAATATGGGCTGAGCTATGAGCTGGGGAGCCGAGATTTCCTTCCCATCCTCTTTCCCCTCGAACTTTACATATGCCCATAGGCAACCATGTCCACACTTTAGAATCAGCGCCCGCCGGCCTCTCCCGCCCGTCCTTGTTTCTTCTTCCATCCCTAAACCCTCCATTCCAGTTCACCCGCCTGGGATGGCCTCGATGCCCTATGCTTTGGCGACGTAAACGTTGCCGAAGAAATAGACCGTGTTAATGGATCTTGTAAAGTTTATTAATCCTCTTATCGTTTATTAGTAACGCCTTATTAATGTTAATAGGGCGAAGGGAAGCACTTTTGCTGCGACGCGGGGACACAAAAACATCACCTAATATTACTGAGGTTTCATTAATAAATACTACACTTAAAACTCCATTTAAAAGCTTTATTTCTTTTGGTGGCTGCTCGGCTCACCTGCGGCAGTACGAGGCTTTTTTCCCTTCTTGCGGCAGCGTAGAGCAGAAAAGAGGACAGGAAGGTGCCGACGGATGACTAAAAGCAACGGACAAGAATTCGGCCATAATAGGAAGGTCGATTCCAAATGAACTGGGGGATGGCCAATTTGGACGGACGGGAGGTCGCCATGCCGAGAAGGTCTAGGACCGTGTTAATGCTATGGGACGGAAAAACGTGCCCTCCTGTGGTCAAAACGGGGATTTCTTCGCGCCGAAATAAATAAACCTTTTGAATGGATTTTTAGTGTTATTATTCTCTATCTTTATTAATTAACGCCTTATTCAATAGTTAATAGGGCGACGATGGCCTTTTGCTGCGACCCTGGGCAGAGTAGTAACCATATTAGTAAGGTTTTATTAATAAAGAATAATAAACTTAAAACGCCATTTAAAAGGTTTATTTCTTTTGGTGGCTGCTGTACCTGCTTGTCCCTTAGCGAGAGATGGCGCGGCCTTCAAAAAGGCCTGTAATGATGAATTAAGGTTACTTTGATAGGTGCTAACTTTAAAGATAAACCTCACCAAACATACATAAATTTATTGCTATGGTTAATATTAAAATGAGTGAATTAGATTTTACCTTCGCTGCTAGTTTTGAAACTGACGCATTTATTAAAATGTTTTATGTCTACCTACATCACACTAATTTCTTGCTGCATCTTAGTTTCTAATCTTCCTAGTATGCCCAGTCGTGAATATCATTTCACTGGGTTGAAAAATAGACAGCTAGTCAATTGGGGTGGAAGGTGCCAGGCTAGAAATTGGGGGTGGTGGCTGAGTTTTAGTACCACCTTAGGTATGAGAAACCAGCTTTGGGCCAATTCCTCTCCTAGTCAGCCTAAGTCTAACCCTAACCCTAGGGCTGTTGCTGCATGGCGAAAATAAGAGAAGGAAGGAGCATTCATTTGCCGCCTTGAGTTATTTATTAAAAAATAACAAAGGCTGCATTAAAAAAATACGCAAAATTTAGAGCGGCTTTGGTCTAGTCGTGGTTAAGGCAGCAGACTAGAAAGTGGGAGGCTGTGAGTTCTAATCTTACTTTTAGAGGCAGAAAAGTCATCTGGGTCAGTCACTCCAAAACCAGCTTTGGGCCAGTCACTCTCTCTCGGCCCTAGGAAGGAAGCAACGGCAAACCATTTGTCTGAAATGGTATAGGGTTGCCTGCCTAAGCAGGGGGTTGGACTAGAAGACCTCCAAGGTCCCTTCCAACTCGGTTATTCTATTCGAACCGCAGCTGGGGGGAAAAACCTTGCCAAGAAAACCGCAGGGATTTGGTCAGGCAATGGCCAGGAGTCGAGACTAAGTGGAAAGCACCAAATAATATCAAGAATAACAGCAATAACTTACTAAACGCCCGGCTCCCTCCGGTGATGTTACTAGAAGGGAGTGCGAACACAGGCAATTGAGTTCATCGGGCAACGCGTGTCGTGGGAACGCAATTCCTAGTACCCACGCCGCCCGTGAAAAGGCGGCGTCGAGCGGCAGATTCGGGGAAGCTTCCCTGAAGCCCCCCCTCACCTGGCCTTGATGCAAAGGCAGCAGCGCTGCCGGCTCCACCTTTGCCTTCTCCTTCGCCCTGGGACAGCCTTCTCGGGGCGTCGCCGGGCTGTGACGCCATCAGAAGGCGCGTCCCCTATTTCGGCAGAGAAGCCGAAAGGCACCATAGAGGTAGGAAAGGAGAGCGGAGGGCTGACTGGGCTTTCCGCTCTTGAAACCGTCGAACTTGGGAATCGCCATAGAAATGTAACCAGAGAGCTCGGGTGGAAATGGTAGAGCGGCCGGTAGAACCAAGACTTCCGAGTTTGCTGGAGCATATATGCAGGAAGACTTTGGATTGGAGTTAAGGACGGAAAAAAGACAATGCAGAAATCTGGATTGTATTGGGGGCGCCCTATATAAAAGCCCCCCGCAAAGGTGGAGTGTCACAGAGTATTGCACATCCATTCCCAGTCAGCAGGGGACAAGTTTAATCCCTGTAAGTCATCCAGCGTTTCTCAAACTTGGCAATTTTTGTGGACTTCAAGTCCCAGAATTCCCCAGCCTGCATGCAGTTTGCAGGTAATTAAATGGTTTATCCAGGGAAAGCAGGAACTGTATTAAATTGGACTCCAGGGTTGACCGAGTACACCACCTCCAAATTTGTGACGTCCCCTAAAATTTGCTGGCAACCCCCAAGTGATCGCAATAAATAAATAAAAACACAAACGTATTTATTTAGCGTATGGCACAATACACTCCGACAGTATCTTTTCACTAGCCTCCACTAGTTGTGACACTGCTTAGGTTTTACAAAAGCAGCCAAGGCCATTAAGTAATGCTCCAGTCAGAGCTGAAGAACCTTCTTGTATGAGAAGCGAAACGTCTTCAAAGAAACAAGAAAGTCCAGTTCGCCCCTGAAAAAGCCTCATTTGGCCAATTATCGACCCGGATGACGAGAATCTCCATAGTACAGTGAGAGACAATGCGGGAGGGATACTAAGGCACTGGACTAGAAATCGAGGAAGAACTGTCGGTTTTCTAGTCCCCCTTAGGCCTGAAAAAGTCAACTTGGGACCTTGGCGGCATGTCCTTCTCTCTTGGTTCCTAGTAAGGAGGCAATGCCAAACCACAGATTACCCATCATAGTATCTGCAATGAATTGCACGCTACGGACGAATGTGTGCAGCTGGGGCCTGCGCACACCGGAACATATCGTTGTACATCTATCTATCTATCTATCTATCTATCTATCTATCTATCTATCTATCTATCTATATCTATCTATCTATCTATCTATCTATCTATCTATCTATCTATCTATCTATCTATCTATGTAATATAAAGGATGCTGCGCTTCAATGGTTAGAAGGCCTATTGGTATCTGAACAAAAATCTTTTTAACATTTATATTTTATTGTGTTTTTCTAATCTAGGTGAAATGTTAATATATACTGCAAGTCCATGTATGATATGCCATACACTAAATAAATAAGTAAACAACCGCCCAATCAAGAAACTACCAGGAACACCTCCCTCAACCCTGATAGGACAAGCCACTAAGTATATAAAGAGAGAGCAAATTCCTCTCTCTTCTAGCACTGATGATGTTACCTAGTTGGGTCACGAAACGTCTGCAAAAAAACCACCAAGCTCAGAGAGCACCAAGGACCCTGAAGAGACAATGTTGTTGGATGATGGACCAAGTGGCCCCTTTAGCTCCGGCTTTATTATTCATATAAAAACAATGATATGCGTGTGTGTGTGTGTGCGCCCGTGCGTGCGTGGGTGTATGATAATACTATATACTTTATATTATGATGACATTTCTCTGCCCCCATCTCGCCTAGAGGGTTTAGAAAGCCCCTTTTTGCTTCACAGTCAGTCAATATGGGCCTGAGCAAGCTGAAGTGGATGCAGCCAAAGATTTCCTTCCCTCCAATTTCCCGCGCACTATAATATGCCCGATGGCCACAGTGCACGCACACTTAGAAGCAGCTTACGCCCGCGGCCCTCCCCGCACGTCCCTTGTTTCTTCAATCCCTAAACCCCTCCATTCGATTCACCCGCCTGGGATTGCCTCGATGCCTCATGCTTTGCGACGTAAACCACTTGCCGAAGAAAAATAGGACCTTTTAAATGGGATTTTAAAGTCTTATCCTCTATCTTTATTAGGTAAAACGCTCTTATTAATGTTCAATAGGGCGAAGGGAAGCCCTGTTGCTGGGACGCGGGGGACACAAAAACATCACTAATATTACTGAGCGTTTCATTAAAAATATACACTTAAAAACTCATTTAAAAGCTTTATTTCTTTTTGTGGCTGCTCGGCTCACCTGCGGCAGTACGAGGCTTTTTTCCCTTCTTGCGGCAGCGTAGAGCAGAAAAGAGGACAGGAAGGTGCCGACGGATGACTAAAAGCAACGGACAAGAATTCGGCCATAATAGGAAGGTCGATTCCAAATGAACTGGGGGATGGCCAATCTGGACGGACGGGAGGTCGCCATGCCGAGAAGGGCTAGGTGTTAATGCTATGGGACGGAAAAACCTGCCCTCCTGTGGTCAAAACGGGTATTGCGGCCGCCGAAATAAATAAACCCTTTGAATGGGATTTTAAGGTTATTATTCTCTATCTTTATTATTAACGCCTTATTAATATTAATAGGGCGACGGGAGGCCCTTTTGCTGAGACCCTGGGGCAGAGTAAGATAACCTAATATTAGTATGGTTTTATTAACAAAGAATAATAAACTTAAAACGCCATTTAAAAGGTTTATTTCTTTTGGGGGCTGCTGTACCTGCTTGTCCCTTAGCGAGAGATGGCACGGCCTTCAAAAAGGCCTGTAATGATGAATTAAGGTTACTTTGATAGGTGCTAACTTTTAAGATAAACCTCACCAAACATACATAAATTTATTGCTATGCTAATATGAAAATGACGTGAATTTAGATGTACCTTCGCTGCTAGTTTGAAACAATGACGAATTGTATTAAAATGTTTATGTCTACCTACATCACACTCAGTCTGCTGATCTTAGTTCTAATTTCTAGTATGCCCATTCGTGGAATATCATTCACTGGGGTGAAAAATAGACAGCTAGTCAATTGGGTGGAAGGTGCCAGCTAGAAATTGCGGGGTGGGCGCTGAGGTTTTAGTACACCTTAGGTTATGAGAAACCAGTTTGGGCCAATTCCTCTCCTAGTCAGCTAAGTTAACTATAACCCTAGGCTGTTGCTGCATGGCGAAAATAAGAGAAGAAGGAGCATTAGATATATTTGCGCCTTGACGTTATTCTAAAAAAAATAATCAAAGGCTGCATTAAAAAAATACGCACAAAGTCATCTGGGTCAGTCACTCCAAAACCAGCTTTGGGCCAGTCACTCTCTCTCGGCCCTAGGAAGGAAGCAACGGCAAACCATTTGTCTGAAATGGTATAGGGTTGCCTGCCTAAGCAGGGGGTTGGACTAGAAGACCTCCAAGGTCCCTTCCAACTCGGTTATTCTATTCTAACCGCAGCTGGGGGGGAAAACCTTGCCAAGAAAACCGCAGGGATTTGGTCAGGCAATGGCCAGGAGTCGAGACTAAGTGGAAAGCACAAAATAATATTAAGAATAACAGCAATAACTTGCTAAACGCCCGGCTCCCTCCGGTCACGTTACTAGAAGGGAGTGCGAACACAGGCAATTGAGTTCATCGGGCAACGCGTGTCGTGGGAACGCAACTCCTAGTACCCACGCC
>JALGBA010003404.1:0-48808 GCA_023970755.1 Azemiops feae | reverse complement strand
GTATTGGTGTTTCATACATCTCTGTTGAAGTTGTTGTATAGTCATCAGACTTCTCGATAGGTTGTGTTGGAAGTTGAATAAAATTAGTTTGTTTTGTGGTTTCCACAGTTTCTCTCAGAGTAGGGAAAAGAGATTGAAAAAAGGAGCTCACATCCTTTGCAGCTTCTAGAATTGTTTCCAATATAAGATCATAGTCCAGTTGTGTATTAAGTTCCATATCGATAGTAATAAGGCTTTTTAATCTTTAATCTTTAAGGAAGGCTCTGCTTCATAAGAATCAAGCAAGCATTCACCTTCAGTTTTCAATAGGCCATCTGCATCGTTATCTTATCACTCTTTCAGGGTCATAGCCATTCCCAGCCATAAAGAAATATAATTGCAGTACCACTTTTCGACACAAGATGTCCTCAGCAAACCAGAAAATCCCTTTTTTTTTTTTCTTTCCAAATAATAGATTTTTTATTTTTCGTGTTGAAAGAGATGAAGAAAGGGTTCAAAAATAATGAATACGTAGTTGTAACAATAATAGTCAAGAATAGAATGTTTTCAGGTCCCCTCAGTATTCCAAAATTTAAATAGTATCGAAATTAACTGGTTTTTATTTATATATTTTTTTTTTCCAACGCTGTTTTTCCCCATTGCTCAAACGCTGCTTCCTCACGACAGGGAAATAGTTCAAAGAAAGCTTTTAACAGGAAAGTAGTTAGGGAAAAAAAAAAGGGGGTAGGAAAGGTCTCACCCGGATTCTCCACGGGGGTTCTTTCGCTTAGATGTTCTTCTGGCTTTCAGCTGGTGCGACGAAGTGATCGTCCATTTTGAAGGGCGATCTTTTCCTCCGGCGGCCCTAAGGAGAAAGCTCGAACTGGGGAGAGCCGCCGCTCTTCCCCAGTCGAGCAGGAGCCTCCTCTAGCGGTGGTCGCCTCTACGGGGCGACTTTCGACCCGATTAAGGGTCTACCGACGAAGGGAAATCAGCCGGTGGGAGAGAGAGATCTCTCCGTGCGACTGCTGGTGTCGCGATCCGGAACCGGAAGCCATATTCTAGCGTATTTCTAACCATCGATAAAAATTTTCCCAAGTTTTGAAATAAGTTGAATCTTCTTTCTCCTTCATCTCCAAAGTTAATCTGTCCATTTCTGCACAGTCCAAAATTTTCAAAATTTTCAAAATTATAGCCTGGTCAGATGGTAGATTTTCATTTTGGGCGAATACTATTTTTGCAGCTGTTAATACATGTAATATTAAGTAGTCATTCTCTTTACCATAGTTAGATCCTAATATTCCTAGCAAAAACAATTCCGGTTTAAATTCTATCTGTATTTTCGTCATCTTTTCAAGCCATCTATGAATCTTAAGCCAATATTTCTTTGCATTAGGGCATATCCACCAGGCATGGTAGTAAGTGCCTGGTTTTTGTTTACATTTCCAACAAGTGTTCGGTAGATTTTTAAACATTTTTGCTAATCGAACTGGTGTCATATGCCATCTATAAAACATCTTATATAAATTTTCTTTATATGTTACTGCTTTAGTAAGTTTAATGTTTTTATCCCATAGTTTTTGCCAGTCTTCTAAGTCTATAGAATGTCCAAAATTCTTTGCCCATACTATCATTGTTTCTTTTACCTGTTCTTCTTCCATCTTCCAGTTTAACAAACATTTATAAAGTTTCTTAATCAAGTTCTCATCTGTTTTTAAAAGTATTTTGTCAAGTAGAGTCTGCTCTTTATAAAATCCCGTTGATTTTATCTTTTTCATATCTTGTTTGAATTTGCAAATATGACCACCATGTTAGATCAATACCTTGTTGTCGAAGAGCTTGCCTGTCTTTAAGTTTTCCATCTTTATCCAAAACATCTTTATAGCTAACAAGTTTATCATAGTTAATCAAATTCGGATAAGCAAATGCTTCCATCGTTGAGAGCCACTCAGGTATTTTCATGTACATTTTGTGTCTAATTCTCTCCCATTCTGAGATCAATACATTTCTTAAGGCATGATTTTGAAAGTATTTATGTGCTTTAGTTTTCTCATACCATAAGAAAGCGTGCCAACCTAATTGGAGGTCATATCCCTCTAAGTAAAGAAGTCGTTTGTTTCTCAATGTAATCCATTCTTTAAGCCAAAGCAAAATAGCTGCTTGATAATAAAGTCTCCAATCCGGGAGTCCAAAGCCCCCTCTATCTTTAGAGTCTTGTAAGAGTTTACATTTGATTCTTGCTTTCTTTCTTTGCCATATAAATCTTAATATTATTGTATTTAGGTCGTCAAAGAATTTATTGCTCAGTTTAACAGGAACTGTTTGGAATAAAAAAATCAGCTTTGGTAAAATATTCATCTTGATAGTCGCTATTCTTCCTAGCAGTGATAGTTGAAGATTTTCGTGTGAGGGAAAGTTTTTAAATACAGAGCAAGAGAAGGTATTTTTATTAGTGTCACTGAGATGGCGGGATTATGAATAATCCTTGGATCAGTGGTGGGATTCAAATATGTGAACAACCGATTCTCTGTAAGGATGCCACTTCTGGAAGTCCATTCTGGGCCTGGGCAACAAAAAATTAGCTACCGGTTCTGCTGAACTGGTGCGAACTGGCTGAATCCCATAGTTTATTTTTATGCCACTACAAGCTTTTTTCCCAGGGTAAGTAGCAAGCAGACCAAGTGTTTCAGCTTCCACCTTCATTTTGGGTGTGTGGGTAAGTGGTTGCCTCACTTGCTGTAGCAACAATGTTATGTCACCATAGAGCAGGGGTGTCAAACTGCCGGCCCGTGGGCCGGACGCATCACGCGGAAGCCGCGCCCTCCCCATTGCCGACAATGGCAAAACTGTCCCGATATGTTGCGTGATGTCACATGACGTCACGAGTTTGACATGTCTGCCATAGAGCAATTCTGTAATCCTCTGTAGCAGTAAAAACTGCAGTATCTCAAAGACACAAAGGCTTTTCTTTCTAGGCTGTATATTTAGGACAGTATTTTCATCCACCACTAGATGTCAGCACCAGTCCATCTTTCAATTTTCTGTATTTTTTTCCCGTAAACTTAATTCGCTGCTTCCGTTTAGAGGAGGGTGGAACAAAGACCTCCCCCCCCACTCACTTTCAGAGGATTTTTACTTCTCGGATTTTTTCTTTTTTTTCTCAGGAAATAAGTCAGGTAGAAGAGAGAAAATCAATATTCTTACCCAGTTCAGTCACACTGTTTACAATCATGCTTAGTTTACTGCTCTTTGGCTTTGGCTGCATGTACTTAGGCTAGATTCACAAATGACATTAGGTTTTCTTCTGTCAGTTTTTGGAGAGCTTTCCCCAGACGTCCGGATTGACCACCATCTCCCCGGGATTGGCGAGGGTTTCCTCTTTCCTTTCCACCTCTCCAGGGTGGCTTTGGGCCCATTTAGCGTCTCCAAACAGAGAGAAATCAGCCGTAGGGATCGCAGTGTCTCAATCCCTTGGCTGTTGCACTAGCTGTGCAGAACCGGAAGCCCGTTTCTTGTCTTGTTTTTGATGCTTTGGAAAATAAATTGACCCCCTCCTCCTTGTGGCAGCCTCTCAAATACTGGAATACTGCTATTATGTCCCCCCTAGTCCTTCTTTTCTCTAGACTGGCCATTCCCAAATCCTGCAACTGTTCTTCATAGTTTTTTAGTCTCCAGGCCTTTAATCATTTTAGTTGCTCTTCTTTGCACTTTTTCCAAAGTCTCAACATATGTTTTGTAATGTGGTGACCGAAACTGGATGCAGTATTCCAGATGTGGCCTTACAAAGGCTTTATACAAAGAAGAATTGTATTAGCTTTCTTTGCTGCTGCCTCACACTGCTAACTCATGTTTAAGTGATTGTCGACTAGGAGAGGGCTTTTCAACCAATGGTATGCATACCACTGGTGGTAGTTTGGCACCTGGCAGGTGGTATGCGTAGGACGGGTTGAAAAACACTGTTTAAAAAAAAGTGTAAAAAAAAGTATAAAAGTGGATGAGATGAAGCGGCGGCAGCCCCGCACAGGCCTGTGGGAGAGTCAGCTGCAGCTTCATGAGGTATTGTGGGGCTCTGCGGAGAGCTGATTGGCACATGCAGATACAGCTGATCAGTGGTGGCCTTGGGGGTGGCAGGCAGCCCCACACAGTCTTAGGGTGGAGATTCAGCTGGAGCTGCATGAGGTTTGCCTGGGTTCTGCTGAGAGCCCAGGATCAGCGCACGCAGCTACAGCTGATCAGCAGCAGGTCTGAGATCTTTTTCCTCCTACCCTTGGCCACACCTCCTTCTCCTTGAGCCTCCCACCCACACCCATTTGCCTCCAGTGTTCCTCCTCGGAGCAGAATGCAATTGCCGATAGGCGATTGCAGGGGCTTTGGGGGGAGTGCGACTTCTGCCATTGAAGTGGGGGCATGGGGGGCATGTCGTGGTGCTAATTGTCTATCTCCCAAAGATTCCCTAACCTTAAAACAGCTCTTGAGTGGCAACAGTTAACCAGCACGAGGGACTCAGGAGAAAGAGATGCCAGCAATGCTAACTCCCAAGAATGAGGGGCTCAGAGGCAGCTACAAGCAGGGGAGGCAGGGAGGGAGGGGCAAAGAAAGGAAATCAAACCTGATTGAGAGGGAGCACAGTAACCCTGCCCCTACTCCGCAGAGGGCAGATCCCATCATCCCCAGCCCGACAGGGGTCTTCCTGCTGCACTGTTGCAGACAAAGAGGGGCTCCAGTGAGGATGAAGAGGAGGTGGAGGAAGAGGATTTAAGCAAGCTTAGCAACTGGAGTGGGGATTCCCCCAAAAAACAAATGTGCTTTGCGGATAACCTCCAAGCACGACAGAAGTGACCAAAACCTGCTGCAACCACCCAGCAGACGGGGGGGGGGGTAAAAACCAAACAGCCCCCCCCCATTGCCAATCCTCAACAGAAATGCTCACAACAACAAAAACCTCAGACGTGGGAAAAGCGCAGGCAGGCAGGCGTGTTGCTCAGCTGTGGCTTGGGGGGGGAGGGGGCAGCTTCACCCCCCCAAATGCTGCCCTCTCACAAAAGCAGGATGAAAACTCTGAAAAATGACAAGAAAGAAAGGTTAAAACAGAAGAGTGTCTTGCAATGGTTTGCTTCCCCACTTCCTTCTAGCAGTTTAAATATGTAAAGACCACAAAAGAAAAAACTTGGCTTTCTTTCATTTTAACTCAGAGGGGAGGAATGGGAGGATCGGGGGGTTGTTTGTTTGTTTCAAAGGAAGGGAAAGAGGGGCTTTGGGTCAATGGGGGGCGCAGCAGGCAAACGGTGAGGGTGTGCAGCTTCTGGCGTTGGGGGGAGCGCACTCTTTTTAAAAGAGCAAAACGAGGCAAAAAATAAAAATCCCCCACTCCACCCCTATTAGCTGGATGAGGATGTGATCTTTTTTTTTTCTTGTTCAGAAGAGACACTGTTCTGTTTTAACCTTTTTCCTTTGTCGTTTTTCGGAGTTTTCATCCTGCTTTCATGAGAGGGCAGCATTTGAGTGGGGTAAAGCTTCTCTCTTTACCCCCCCCCCCCCAAGCCACCAGCCGAGCAAGGCGCCTGCCTGCC
The DNA here is from genome assembly GCA_023970755.1 of Azemiops feae. Taxonomy (NCBI): domain Eukaryota; kingdom Metazoa; phylum Chordata; class Lepidosauria; order Squamata; family Viperidae; genus Azemiops; species Azemiops feae. The sequence goes on along the minus strand of JALGBA010003404.1, from coordinate 43,259 downwards.
TGCACTCTTCCCCCTATCGGAGGTTTTTGTTGTCGTGAGCATTTCTTTTTTTTTCTTTTTTTATAACACGTTTTATTGATTTTTTTTTTGTTTTACAACCAAGTGCTTGGAACTCATCGTGGAGATAGGGCACTCCATACAACAAAGTAAAAAATATAATCATACATAGACAATTTGAATTACTTCTTTAAAGTTTCCCTCTCTAAGCAAGGAAAGAAAAAACAAGTAGAAAAAAAACACACACACACAATATCAATAATATTTCCACCCGTTTTCAGGCTTAACTAACTCACAATTAACATATTCCAATTTGGCCTTATATAAACATATAGTATACAATTCGGGTACCCATATAGTATAGATTATTTTTAAGATACAGATATTATTCCAGTTGTTCAATTTATACTTCTCTGTTTTAAAACCATTTTAGATTCAAGCCTGAGATGATAAAACAATAATTGTTTCTAAAATAGACTTATAATATGCCTATTATATATATATATATATATATATATATATATATATATATATATATATATATATATATATATATATATATATATATATATATATTAATGTGTCTATATTTTATTTCCTGTACTCTATCAAATATTTTTATAAATCATAGTTAAATATTTCACCAATCTCTATCCAACTCCTAATTTTAGATTTTCCAATTTTCCATCTTGCCATCTGGATCAAAGTCTTGAACCTTAGGAATCTCAGGCATATTAGTTCAGTCAAAGTCTCTAAAAGCCATTTTTACCCATCCAATAAAATTTTAGCTCTAACTTTTAAACCTAATTCTAGCTTTCTTTTTGTGCCAAGCAGGTTTCCACAATAGGGCTTCTAATTCCTTTCATAGTATTTGACCATACACATTTTTCCACAATTGAATCCAGTCATAGTCTTCTTCTCTTTTCTCCACTGTTGTCTGCACTATGTAATCAGTCTTAATCAATATGGTGATTGTTCGTTGTTTATTCATGTTGTCAGCATTTTTAACGTCTCGTATCTGAAAGTCTGTTCCTGTTGCTTTTAAAATTATAGATGTTTTAGTTGAACTCTGCCTTTGGTCATCCAAAGTCTCTGTCATTTGTGTATAAGATGTAGTATCTTCCTCTTCAATAGATTGTAAATGTGTTTCCTCCATATCGTTAAGTTGTAGACCTAGTTGTGTATCATATTCTCTTTTCCAAAGCATTCTAAAATGTTTTTTTAATTCCTCCTTTGTTTCCAAGATTTTTTCTAATATAAATCCATAGTTAAGCTGTGAGTGGGATTCCATTCTTCGTTTTTTTAGTAGAATTTCAACTTAAAAGCTGAGTTGCAATTTTATAAAATATAAAATCCAAACAAAAATAGGAAAAAGCAAGTACAAAAATAAAAACAGCAAAAGTCCCAATCAATATTATGAATATCTAATTTATAATCCAAATAAATAATAGCAACTGGTGTCTCAATTATTATATTGTAATCCTAGAGCGAACAAATCCATTTTTCAGGAGAGTATACTTTGTATTATAAAATCAAAAACAGCAGGCAGAAATTCAAACAAGTTCCAAAAGAAATGCAAGCGTCTGGGCGCAATCCACATAAATTCACCCAGGAGCCGTAGCGTTTTTGTTTTTTGTTTTTAAAGTAGATAGCACTATTCAGAAGGGGGGGAAGAAGAAGAACACTCCACCCCCCTCCCTAAAGGTTTCCACTTAAGCTGAAAACAAGCAGGCAGAGAGAGAGAGTCACAGCAAGGATCCTTCTCTTCTCCTTTTTCCTCAGGGTCCTCCGAATTCCAGCCGCTCAAACAAACAATAGAAATTAGTCATTTTTTTCTTTTTCCACAGCTCTTTCCCCAAGTGTTCAAAGGCTGCTTTCTCAAGGGGGGAAAGCAATTTCTAAGAGCTTTTCACAGGGAAATGAGTAAAATATCAAGAGGGAAAGAAAGGTCTCACCCGGATCTTCCACGGTGGGTCTTTATGCTTAGATGTTGCTGTGGCTTTCAGCCAGAGCAGCTGAGTGATCGGCCATGTTACTGGCCGATCTTTTCCCCGTCGGCCCAAAGGTGATTGCTCGGATCGCAGAGGGAGTTGCCGCTCCCTCTGCAATCAGCGAGTGCCCTCCTCTACGGTGGTCGCCTCTCCGGGGCGACTTTCGACCCTGTCCAGGGTCTACCGGCGGGGGGAAACCGGTCGGCAAAGAGAGCATACTCTTTGCCTGACCGCAGGCACTGCTACAGCGTCGTGAGCATTTTTGTTGAGGATTGGCAGTAGGAGGGGGCTGTTTGGTTTTTATCCCCCCCCCATTTGCTGGGTGGGTGCAGCAGGTTTTGGTCACTTCTGTCGTGCTGCACATTTGTTTTTGGGGGGAATCCCCACTCCGGTTGCTAAGCTTGCTTAAACTTTCTTCCTCCACCTCCTTCTCTTCCTCACCGGAACCCCCTTTGTCTGCAACGGTGGGGCAGGAAGACCCCTGCCAGGCCGGGGAGTATGGGGATCTGCACTCTGTGGATTGATCCCTGTCAATCAGGTTTGATCTCCTTTCTTTGCCCCTCCCTCCCTGCCTCCCCTGCTTGTAGCTGCCTCTGAGCTCTTCATTCTTGGAAGTTAGCATTGCCGGCATCTCTTTCTCCTGAGCCCCTCATGCTGGGTAACTGTTGCCACCCAAGAGCTGTTTTAAAGTTAGGGAATCTTTGGGGAATAGCCAACTAGCACCCCAACACCCCCACACACCCACTTCAATGGCAGAAGCCGCACTCCCCCCAAAGCCCCTGCAATCACCTATCGGCTTCTTTGAGTCAACCAGAAGGAGAGAAGGGGATAGAACAGTGCAAAGATTAATGTCAGAGAAACAGGCACAGGTTTCCCATTAAAAGTGTGGTAAGTGGGTGTACATATAGTCCTCAATCTACAACCACAATTGAGCCCAAAATTTATATTGCTAACTGAGAAATTTGTTAAATGAGTTTTGACCCATTTTATGACTTTTCTTGCCACATTTGTTAAGTGAATCATTGCAGTTGTTCAATTAGTAACACAGTTCTTAAGTGAATCTGGTTTCCCCATTGACTTTGCTTGTCAGAAGGTTGCAAAAGAGCATCACGTAACCCTGGGACCATCATAAATATGAATCAATTTCCAAGCATCTGAATGTAAATCACAAAACCCTGGGCATGCTGCAACGGTCATAAGTGTGAAAAATGATCATAAGTGTGAAAAATGGTCATAAGTCACTTTTTTCAGTGCCGTTGTAACTTCAAACAGTCACTAAGCAAACTGTTGTAAGTTGAGGACTACCTGTATTTTATCACTTTTTTCCTTTTTTTTGGTCAAGTTTTTGTCACCTTGCTAGGCGACTGGTGGTACTCGACTATTGCCCTATCCTAAAAGTGGTACAATGGGTGAAAAGGTTGAAAGCCCTGGACTTTTCTCCATATTAAATATCATTTTGTTAGATAGGGCCCATTGTTCAAGTCTGTCAAGATCATTTTGCATTCTGAGCTTGTCTTCTGAGGTATTGGCTAGTCGTGCCAGCTTGGTGTCATCTGCAGATTTCATGAGACCCCCTTCTATTCCGTCATCTAAATCATTTAGGAAGATATTGAAGAGTGCTGGGTCTAAGACAGAACCTTGTGGTACCTCAATTTCCTGGGTCTGTTTTTTTTCTTCCTTTTTTGAAGATGGGAACCACATCATCTCTTTTCTAATCTTCAGGTAGTTCCCAGTGCTCCAAGATTTTTTTAAAGATATGGTGTAGTGGTTCTGCCAGCTCCTTCAGAACTCTGGGATGTAATCCATCAGGTCCCTGTGATTTATATTCATCAAAGTCAGACAGGTGTTCTCTTACATGATGTCTAAGGTCAACATAGTTTAAGAGATAATTTGGTTGCATTTTCCTTTCCTTTACTTCATTCTCTTTCTCTTTTGGACAAATTTAGAAATACCCTGGCTTCTAATTTGCAAAAGGAAAGTGGTTGTAACAGCTGAAGAGAAAGAGATCTGAAAGAAACTCAGAGAGAGCTTGAGAAGGAACCCATGGATGAACATTTTAAAGGGCAAATCAACTCAAGAAGCTTGGGAAACTCTGAAAAATATGGTTATAAAAGCCCACTCCAGTTCAATACTACTAAAAAAGAAAAACAAGAAAAACAAGAAAAAAAAACAGCATGGCTGCAAAAAGAACTTTCAAATCAACTGAGAGAGAAAAAAAGAACAAGTGCAAAAAATGGAAAGACAGCCACATAACTAACGCAAAATACCAACAAATAGCTCTCAACCAGCAAAGATGAAGTTCAGAAAGCTAAGGCTTTGAACAAAGTAAGACTTGCAACAAATGTCAAAAACAATTTTAAAAGTTTCTTTCAACACATAAAACACAAGAAAAAAGTCAAAGAAACCATCAATCCACTAATATGAGAAGATGGCAAAGAAGTAACAGGAAGTAGAGAGAAAGCAAAACTGCTTAATTCATAATTTGCATCTATCTTCATGCAAAAAGAAAACACTAATCAAGTTAGTTAAAGATAAGTTAGAAATGCAAATTAAAATGGACTTCCTGTTTGCATCATGGTGTTACAGCCGGAGAGAAGCAGGGCTCTGTTTCTCACGACTGATTTTGCCCTGCCAGGGGGCTTTAAATGGACCTAAAGTCACCCCGGAGAGGCGATGAAGAAGGAGGAGACCCTCGTAGATCACGGAAATATTGCAGTCAATTTGTTTGATCTGAGGAAAGCCCTCCAAACTGGGAAAGGCTAGCTGCATTTCTGTGGCTATTCTCAGCCATCGTCAACCGAACAAAGAAAGCACCAGCATTATCAGCATTCTAAACAACATATGTGGAACTAGGTGAGAATATTAATCTTTTCTTTACTATTTTAATACTTTACCTGAATAAGATCTCTCATAAAGCAAGAAATCTCCCAAGCGTAAGATGGAAGAGGGATCTTTGCCCCACCCTTCCTGAGAAATAGGAGCGGCAGCTGAATTTTGGGGGACACTAAAACAAAGAAGAATTCAGTACCAAAGTGGAAGTACTAAAAGACAGAACATTGATAAACCGTAGAATTGAGAAAACTGTTAAAGATTTTTTCTTTGGAAAGAATATTGCCGTGAAATTTAAGAAACTTTAAACAGGAAATAATTGTTGGCTTTAAATGTTGGGAAATGGACATCTGAGACATCTAGTGGTGACATAGAGGTACAGCAGCAAGATTGTGGCGGCTAAAATAGACTTGGCACAATACCCAGACACAGATAAATATCTAGCCTCTTTGATTTCCAATCAAGCTTTTAGTTACAGAGAACAGCTGGATGCAGAAAAATATTCTGGACTATTTACTGTTTTGAAAATTGCTGACTATTTTGGATTATAAATACTGATTGAACTTTAACTTTTGACTTTTGACTTCTTAGTTATTTTCTACCGGGGGGAAGACTAAGAGATTGACTGCATAGTGGTTGGGCATTGTGGATTATAAAGACTGCTTGATTGAAATTTTTGGAGTCCTGAATAGAAGAATTGGGATAAAATACCCCTTGTTGATAGTGAACCCATATGTTGGAACTTACTGGATTACAAAAGCTATACATAAAGACTACAAGATTATATGAGATGATGTTAAACTTAAATCTATATTTAAGCTGTATACCATTGTACTGATTATAAGACTGGTCCTGTTAAAAAAGATTAATACTTGGGAAATATAAATAGAGAGAAGGAACAAAAATGAGTCTTCTATACTTAGCTAAGAGTGGTAAAAAACCAACCCAAGTATCTGTTATGGAAGCCCCCAATTTGGTACACCAGAGACAAAGAACTAACAACTTTCAGAAAGAAATTTATATTGCAATCAATTCAAGAGTCAATAGAGTCACATAGAGAAGATTCAAGAAGAAACCATGAAGAGATTAAAGAGAAATTTAAAAAGATAAATGAGCAAGTTCTTAACTTGGAATTAGAACTGGGGAATCCCAGAAAATGGAGATAAGGAAGAAGATCGTTGAGAACAAGTTATAGAGCCTTCAGAAGAAGAATTAGAGACTGAGCAACAAAAAAAGAAAGGAGAAAATGAGGAAGGAGCAGAGTTGGAGCTTTTCAACGAATATGAGTGGGTTGAACTCCCCCTCAGAAATATCTTATTTAACTGGCTCCCCTCACTACAAAGAGTACCTATAAAACAGAGAAAAAACACTTTGATGACTTAAATACATGGATTTGGAAGCCTATCTGGCAAAGAAAGCTAGAGTTAGACTAAAGAAAATAGAGACCTTGATCTACTACTTGAGTAGTAGCAACAGATGTTTGAATATGGTTAGAAACAGATAACCTTTTGATTCAAAAAGATTATTATATCTAGAGTGATAGGATTTATATTTAGGATGGTATACTCTTCTATGAGATGGGAAACATGAAAATAATAGGATGGTTTGTAACAAGGGAAGCTATTACTTATCTTAATGTAATCATTGTTGAGGAAATTGTAATCTATAAAGATACTTTGAATATTGAAGGCAAAACAAAAATGAAATAAGAGTTGGGAAAACAGGGTATTGACTTAACAAGGTGAATTTCATTGCAAATAAAATTGAGATATGAACTGGATGGAAAAGATGCTGTTATTCCTTGTCTGGTCTTCAGATGCTTTGGAAAATAGGTTGATCCCCTCCTTGTCAATGCTGCTAACATTGGATGTTCTTGCTTTGACAACATATGGAAATGCAGACTTTTTCTTTCTTGTGCTTTACTCTTAGAATTAGATGATACTGGGGGAGGGGGAGGAATGTGATGGGAGTTAGTTAGACATACAATATTGTAATAAGAGATGATAAGGCATGGAACTGGGTGGAAAGCCAGCATTTCAAACTAATTGGAGAATGTGATTTATGACTGTTAGTTGTAGGAAGGAAATGTGCTTTGATCTATGTGCTGAGGGGAGGGGAAGTCAGATTTTGGCTTCGACCATGTAAGTGCCGATGCCATGTTATTTGAATAAAGATTCTTTAAGGTAAACAATGCCTCGAAGTTCTTTGAAGAGTAACATATGTTGGAACCATGACATCCTCTCTGTGACAGCCCCTTAACTATTGGAATACTGCTATCATGTCTCCCCTGGTCCTTCTCTTCACTAGAAGGTCCTATAACCCAGGTACTATAACCATTCTTCATATGTTTTAGCCTCCAGTCCCCTAATGATCTTTGTTGCTCTTCTCTGTACCCTTTCTAGAGTCTCAAAATCTTTTTTATAGTGTGGAGACCAAAACTGGTTGCAGTATTCTAGGTGTGGTCTTACTAAGGCTTTATAGAGTGGTATTAGTACCTCATGTGATCTTGATGGAATCGCTCTGTTCATGCAACTTAGGATTGCATTGGCTTTTTTGGCTGCCGCCACACACTTTTGGCTCATATTTAATTGATTGTCCATTAAGACTCCATGATCCCTCTCATATTTACTGCTATTAAGCCTGGTTTCAACTAATCTATATGTGTACTTTTGGGTAAGTGTAAAACTGTCAGAATCCATATTATTAAGGGGGCTCTTTCTAATTCTATTTCCCACAATGAAAGAGATGCTTTCCCATCTATCAAAAGGGAAAATCTTCTCAAAGCTAGATTTGAGAGAAGCCTATTACTGGATCAGTATAAAAAAGGGGAACGAATGGAAGACAGCTTTCAACTGCCCCTTAGGATGTTACCAATTTCGGGTTCTACCTTTGGGGTTACAAGGAGCACCCATAGTATTTATGTAGTTGATAAATGATGTACTACGGAAGCACCCGTACAAAGGGGTGCTTGTTTACCTAAATGACATCTTGATATTCACTGAGACTATGGAAGAACATGTGAAGCTGGTCAGAGCAGTCCTAAAAAAACTCCAGGCAGCTCACCTTTATGCCAAGCTATCTAAATGTGAATTCCATAAGGAGAGAATCAATTATCTGGGATATCGCATATCACCAAATGGCATAGAGATGGACCCTGAGAAGGTCCAAACAGTATTAGAATGGGCTCCGCCCCGCACCAGAAAGCAATTGCAGAGTTTCCTTGGTTTCGTTAACTTTTACCAGCAATTCATCCCTTCCTTTGCCCAAATTGCATTACCAATTACGAACTTACTGAAAACCAAAGGGGAAGGGAGGGGAAGGCCAAGCCAACCATTAAAATGGACAGTAGAATGTCAAGCCGCATTCAAAAGGCTTAAAAGACTTTTTTCTGCAGAACTGGTTTTGAGATACCCCGACACTGACAGTTTTTTTGTAATTCAGGATGATGCCAGCAATGTAGCCGTGGGGGCTGTACTTTTGAAGGAAAATGATGAGGGGACATTACAACCCTGTGCTTACTCATCAAGAAAGCTCACAGAGATGGAACAAAGGTGGGCAGTCTGGGAGAAAGAGGCCTATGCAGTACAATGGGCTCTTCTCACTTGGTGGAACTTTCTGGAGGGGAACAAAATTCCTTTCCAAGTGTGGACTGACCACAAGAACCTGGAAACACTAAAAATGCCCAGGAAATTAACTCCTAAACAAGCAAGGTGGTCGCAACATTTCCACCAATTTAATTTCACGTTAAACCACTTGCTGGGGGGAGGGACTTTTTAGCAGACATGCTGTCCAGAATGCCATAATACAACAGCACCCAGAGTGATGTAACAAATGAATGGTTGAATGGTTCCTAAGCCATAAGAACTTATGCAACATGACTGATGATCTACCATGGGTTGGAGGAAAATTGAACATACCCAAAATCCAGAGACTAACATTCATGCAATTGTGCCATGATTCGAAGTCCGCTGGCCATTTTGGGTTTGTGAAAACATTGCATCTGGTCAAAAGGCAATTTTGGTGGCCATCGATAAAAAGGGACATTGAAAGCTACGTAGCTAGCTGCCCGATTTGTGCCTCAGCAAAGAGACTACAAGGGAAGTTACCTGGTTTACTGCAACCAGTAGCAACCCCCTCAGCACCCTGGAAGGAGATTTCCATGGATTTTATCTTGGAGTTACCAGAGAATGGGGGAAACACAGTCATCTGGGTCGTAACAGACTTATTTTCCAAACAAGTACATTTTATTCCCTTGCCCAAAGATCCCTAGTGCAAAGACACTCGCAAAACTATTGGTTCAACACATATACCAACTTCATGGAGCCCCACAGGACATCATATCCGATAGAAGAGTACAATTCACATCAGGGTTCTGGAAAGCGTTCCTAAGCCTGTTAGTCATCATCTAGTCATCATACGCAAACAAATGGTGGGACTGAATGGTCAAACTCAGTACTGGAACAATACTTAAGGTGCTTTATTAATTACCAGCAGGACAACTGGACTGACCTACTCCCGTTCGCAGAACTTGCCTACAACAACGCAGTCCATTCCAGCACAGGCTACACTCCCATTCAAGTAGCAACAGGACAGAGCTTTAACCTGATGCCTGAACTTTTGTCAGTTGACCCTGCAATCCCTTTTCTAAAGGAGTGGATCACACAACTGAAGAATACCTGGCCAGTAGTCAGAAAAGCCCTAGATGAAGCTAGGCAAGCATATAAAATGCATGCTGATAAAAAGAGAGTTGAGCCAAAACCTTTTAGTGTGGGGGAGAAGGTTTACTTGTCCACCAAATACCTAAAATCCCTACAACCCTCCAAGAAACTAGGACCCAAACATGTATGGCCATATGTATGGGTCCACAAACGCCACGTTAAAGCTCCTAAGCTCCTTAGAAAATTTCACACAGCATATCCTAACAAACTAGACTAATCCATGTCTTTTATTTGTCTCTGTTTTCCCACAGGTGGATCTCTCTTTCTTTTAAGGGGGGCAGGATGTCAGAACCCATATAATTAAGGGGGCTCTTTCTAATTCTATTTCTTCTATTACTTTGGGTTCTGTCATACTCCTGGAAGGGAGGAGGGGAATATGCTGCGGGCTATCTCTTTGTTTCTCTCTATCGCTACAATGTACCCCTTTTGCTGTCTCTGCACACTTGCTATTTGAACTGTCTCTCCCTTGATGTTTCCTTGGGGTTAGAAAAGAATGTGCCTCCAGACATCTGGCTTATCTCCCGTTTCGGAAGGGAAGGTGCGAAGCCCCAACAACATCGCTACGAGCCTGGGAAAGACCTGTGTTATCAGCTCATTCCCACAATGGTCTTAACACCTCAGGATTGGCCCATTTAAAATGACCAAATGAACTATTGGAGTGGGGTTTTCTGGGGACTCTTTTAACCTATTGATCTGAGCGGGAAACCCTCAGATCCTGTCTATTATACCTGCTGTCACTTTCTCCTAATAAAAGTTCCTTTTGGAAGAAACTGCTTCCATGAGTACTGCTTTCTTAGGATGAAGTTTTGAAGTGGGCCCTGACAAAGACTTCACTTTTCTCTACATCACAAATGTCAAACTCAATCACGTCACGTGATGTATCATGATGTATCATGATGTTTTTTGCCTTTGCGGAGCCAAGGGGGCATAGACTGCTCATGACACATCTGGCCTGTGGGCCACCAGTTTGACACCCCTGCTCTAGATTGAATTTCATTTTATTAGATAGGGCCCAGTGTTCAAGTTTGAGCCTATCATCTAGGGTGTTGACTATTTGTGCCAGCTTAGTATCATCTGCAAATTTGATCAGTTCTATTCCCTCATCTTAGTCATTTATGAAGATATTGAAGAGTCTGGGCGTAAGACAGAAACTTGTAGTACCCCACTGCTTACTTCCCTCCATGTAGATGTACTACTATTAAGGACTACTCATTGAGTATGGTTTGTCAGCCAGTTACAAATCCATCTGATGGTGATGCTATCTATCCCACTTTTTTCTAGCTTTCCAAGAAGTAAGTTGTGGTCTACTTTGTCGAATGCCTTGCTGAAGTGTAAATATATTATGTCCACAGCATTTTTCTGGTCTACTAATTTAGTCACTTGGTCAAAGAATAAAATAAAATTGGTTTGGCATGATCTGTTTTTAACAAACCCATGCTGGCTTCTAGCTATAACTTTATTTGTTTCTAGATGTTCGCAGATCTGTTCACAGATTGTCCTAGTGGACAGTCACTTAAATATGAGCCAATACTGTGTAGCAACAGCCAAAAAAGCCAATGCAATTATAAGCTGCATCAATAAAGATATAGGATCAAGATCATGCGAAGTTCTAGAACCACTTTATTATGCCTTGGTAAGTCCACACTTGAAATACTGCATCCAAATCTGGTCACCCCATTATAAAAAATGGAAAGGATACAGAGAAGATAAAAATGATTAGAGGGCTGGAGGCTAACACATATGAAGGAAGTTACACAAATTGGGTATATCTAGTCTACTGAAAAGAAGGATTAGGGGTAACATGATAGTAATACTCCAATATTTGAGGGGCTCCTACAAAGATGAAAGGGTCAAACTATTTTCCAAAGCACCCGAATGCAAGAGAAGAAGCAATGGTTGGAAACTAATCAAGCAGAAAATCAACCTAGAAGTAAGAAGAAATTTCCTAACAATGAGAGCAATCAGCCAATGGAATAGCTTGCCTTCAGACGTTGTGGGTGTTCCATCACTAAAGGCTCTCAAAAGAGATTGGATAATCATTTGTCTGAAATGGTATAGGTTTTCTTGCCTGAGCAGGGGGTTGGACTAGAACAGGCTTTTCAATCCGTGGTACGCGTACCACCAGTGGTACGCGAGCACATGGCTGGTGGTACATGTAGGACGGGTTGAAAAAAAATGTAAAAAAAAATGTTAAAAAAAATAAAAAATATTTTTGAAAAAAAAAATGTAAAAAAAAAAGTGTAAAAGTGGATGAGGTGAAGCGGCAGCAGCGCCGCACAGGGCTTGTGGCAAAGTCAGCTGGAACTGCAGGTTGCCTGGGTCCTACTGAGAGCCCAGGATCAAAGCGTGCAGCTCCAGTTGATTGGCGGAGGCCTTGGGGGTGGCAGGCAGCCTCACGCAGTCTTCAGGGGAGATTCCGCTGGAGCTGCGTGATGCATTGCCTGCCCCCCCGCCACCGCCACCGCCCAGATGCCCTCACCTCCACCAAGCGTTTTTTTACTCACCTGCTTTCAGCTGCACTCCCTTTCTCCTGTCCTTCTCGGCCTTCTCGTGAGAAGTTGGAGAGTCTCATGGAACTTTTTTTTCTTTTTTACCCACAAGCACGTGGCAAAGACAGAGAAGCACACGAAGGCAGAGAAGCAAAAGGAGAAAGGGAGTGCACCTGAAAGCAGTTGAGTAAAAAAATGCTTGGGGGAGGCGAGGGCATCTGGGCGGGGGTGGGGGCACCAACCTTACCCTGCATGGTGGCGGGAGGGTTAACGGTGGGCGCAGGGGGGCCAGGAGGAGCTGTGCAAAGCAGGCAGAGGGGAGGCTTGGCAGATTGTGGGCGCTGGCAAGCGAGCGAGAGGGCAAGGGCGCCAATCGGCGTGTGCTTCGAAACGCCGATTCCGCGCTCCTGCCCAGCTCACTTGCTCGCGCTTTGCCAGAAAACATGCCACTTGCTAATTTAGCAGAAGCGCAAATCAGGTGTAGCCCGTGCTGATCCTGGCGCTTCTGCTAAATTAGCAAGCAGCATGTTTTCCGGCAAAGCGCGAGCAAGCCCAGGATCGGGGCGTGCAGCTACAGCTGAGTCGTGCTTCTGCAGAGCAGCCCAGATCAGCTGTAGCTGCTCTCCTGCCCAGCTCACTTGCTCGCGCTTTGCCGGAAAACATGCCGCTTGCTAATTTAGCAGAAGCGCAAATCAGGTGTAGCCCGTGCTGATCCTGGCGCTTCTGCTAAATTAGCAAGCAGCGTGTTTTCCGGCAAAGCGTGAGCAAGTGAGCTGGGCAGAGCTCTCCTCTGCCTCTGCGCATGCACAGGCAGGTTTGGCATGTCACCATGGCCACCGGCAGCACAGCCGCCAGCCGCGCTGGCAGCCTGTCCCCCTCCAGCGAAGGAGAAGCAGCGCGAGGGCAGCTGCTGCGGTTCCTGCGTGCCGCTTCTCCTTGGCTGCTTCCTCTGAAAAGGAGCAGCGGTCACGCTCGGTGCAGCCGGGAGCCCAGCACAGCCGCTGTTCTTCCACGGGGGGAGGAGAGCGCAGGCAGTGGAGGAGAATTCTGGGAGTAGAAGTTCACACATCTGGAAATTGCTGTGCTGGGCTCCCGGCTGCACCGAGCGTAACCGTCGCTCCTCTTCAGAGGAAGCAGCCAAGGAGAAGCGCCGCGCAGGAACCGCAGCAGCTGCCCTCGTGCAGCCGTCTGGCTCAGCAACAGCGGCGGTGGTGGCAGCCGCGGCCAAACTCCAATTGCCTCCTCCGGGCTCTTTTATGCCCTCCCCGCTCCTGTCCAGTGAAGGTCGGTCAGGACCCCTGCAAGCGAGCCAGATGGGCAGGGGCGCGAATCGGCATGTGCTCAAGAACGGCGATTCCGCACCCCTGCCCAGCTCACTTGCTTGCTTTCCGCTTGCTTTCTATCTATCTATCAACAGCTTTTGACGCCTTTCCGTGTCTTCTGAAGTTTGTTTCTCTGCTGCTTGGGACAATCTACTCCCTTGTTTGAATCTGCTAAATTGTAATTTCCTTGATTAGCTACAGTTTTCAAGCAGTTATAATCTCTCTTAACCTCGATCTATTTGATTTCTCCAGAGTTTCTTATTTCTTCCTGTCAGTTGTAATATGTTAAACATCAAGATCCTTGGCCCCCCAATTTTAATTACCTTACTTTTCATAGCAAATTTCTGCCAATTTGAATCAAAGGCACGGGTCCTTAGCACTCTCTGAGCTTTGTTGCAAAGAAACAAAAAAACCTCTAAGATCACTCCTCCCTATACTGACAGGGAAACCTTAACAGCAAACCCCATTCCCTACTAGCACTGCTGATGTTACCTAATTTGGGTAATGAAACATCTGCAAGAAAACAACCAAGCTCAGAGAGCACCAAGGATCCCTCATGTCAACCCTGAGCTATAAATACTCTCCTTTATCAGTTGAATCAAAGTGTTATTCTTTTCAATATTTCTCAACTTTACTGCACCCTTCTGGGTTGCATTGTCATTATCATCATCTTAACTTTATTGCAGTCATTAACCAGAACAAAAGAATTGGCATTCAAATACTCAGAATATCCAAAACTAAACTGACAAATTCAGGATAGTTAAAAAAGTACTTTCAGACAAACATTTTGGCTAAAAAACAATATCAAATCAGAATATGTTAAAAGGCTTATTCATACTACAGATATACAACAAGATGAAATTTAAATATGCAATCTGGATAATATGAACTTGGAATAGCACTATAAAATATGAATATATGCACAAATACATATGCATATTCATATACATTCTCCCTTTTCCTTTCTCACAGACACACACACAGACACACACAGACACACACACACGTGTGTGTGTGTGTGTGTGTGTGTGTGTGTGTGTGTGTCTGTGAGACACACACACTGACACACTGATCCTGGGGCTTCACTTAGCAAGCAGCATATTTGCCCTTCAGAGTATAAACAGTAACATGCCTATTGAAAAGTTTGGTTTCCCTCCTGCCCACTCACAATGGTAACAGCTTTTGGGGTGTCTTTTATGGGAGGTTGTAGTTCTTACACAAAGGCTGAGACTTCTTGCACCAGAATCTTGGCATGCAGTTTTTGCAACTGTTTCTGTATCAAGAGATTTAGTCATTCCTTTATATTGGACTTAACACTGCTCACCTTAATTATTACAGTGCAAAAGGAAAGTGATTCAGCAAAGGAATCACCATCGAAGAAATTAAAACTGAGTGATGGAGGGAGGGAGGGAGGGAGGGAAGGACAATGAGAGGGAGAGAGGGACAATGGAAGGGAGGGAGGGAAGGAGGAAGGGACAAAGAGGGCGGGAAGGAAGGAAGGAAAGAAGGAAGGAAGGGACAATGGGAGAGAGGGAGGGAAGGAAGGCATCCACCCCAGTCCCACCCCCCTCCACCAGAGACCCACGGATTCCCCCCCACAGGCAGCCCGCAACCTGAGTGATGAGCTGGCCACGCCCCCCCCGGCCATTGACTTCGCTTGTCAAAAAGTTGCAAAAGGTGATCACATGATCCTGGGACACTGTGAACGTCATAAGTATGAATCAGTTGCCAAGCATCCAAATGTAAATCACATGACCCTGGGGATGCTGCAACAGTCATAAGTGTGAAAAATGGTCATAAGTCACTTTTTCCAGTGCCATTGCAACTTCGAACAATCACTAAGCAAATTGTTGTAAGTCAAGGACTACCTGTACTTTATCATTTTTTTTCCTTTTTGGGGGGGGGGGTCAAGTTTTTGACACCTTGCTGGGTGACTGGTGGTACTCGGATGTTGCCTTATCCTAAAAGTGGTACAATGGGTGAAAAGGTTGAAAAGCCCTGGACTAGAAGACCTCCAAGGTTCCTTTCCACTCTATTATTCTATGGTGTATGGTCTATGAGATCAGGAGCAGGAGGAAGAAGTGAGCAGCTAACAGTTGACTAGTGGTTATCCCAGATTAGAGAGTTCCATTAGTAAAATAAAAAAAGATCTACCTTGCAATTGCTCAAGTGTTCCCTTCTGCTAAAAGAAGAGATACTTTTCTTAAGGAGTGAAATATTTTCTCTCTAAATACTCTTGTGTTGGTTTAAAATCCCCTTCTTAATGTAAATAGCAGTGGGTTAGGGTTAAGATTAAGGTTACTGCTGGTTTTGTGGCTTTCTCTTAGTGTGAAAAAGCCCCTTAAGAGGAGGTCCCTCATTTTATCTCATTTGGGATAGGACTGAAGTGTCACCTGCCGTGGATTTTATAGAGTCAGAGAGATAATTTCAAAGTGAAACACAAGACATTGCCCCATACTCCTAGTGATCTTACAACATAATGCCTGTCTTCACAGTATTATGAGTTAGTTATACAGTAAACATCATCTTAGATGCAAACAAAATACAGCTACCCATTATTTTCCTGGAACATAATTGTGGGCTGCCACCTGGGGGAAGTATGTATTTATGTACAGTAGCAACAGGCTTAGTTCCTTGGATCATCAGGAAGAGCCAGTAGGTATAGGAATTTCTCACTCTTCCATTGGACTCTTTTATTCAGCTGAATAAGAAGGGCTAGAGAAGATAGGAGAACATTTCAGGGTTTACTAGACCCACACCTCCTTTCTTCTCCCTGCCAGTGATAGAATTGGAGTTAGAAAAGGCTCTTTCATTTCTGTGGATTCTCCCCTGCCAACCTTGCCCTCACATACAGTGAATATTAGTGGGTCAGTGAGATTACAAATGGCAAAACTAGCCACTCTGAAAAGAAAGTCAATTATTAGTAATGTAGTTCTTTGCTCAAGAACCACAAGAAGCAGTTAGAGGCCAGCTGTATTTCTAAAAGTGCATTGAAGTCTAGAAATAATGTTGAGCTCCTGGTATTACCCCAGAAATGGTCAATTATCTTGTGTAATGAGTACTGTATGTGAAGAGAGGGAAATGAGGACATCTCGGGGACAAACTGACATGTTGTTTAACAATAAAGTGTCAAGCTCTGAAGATCCCTTGCTTCAGAACTGCCATGATGCTTCTAGCTTGCCTACAGTCTGGGGGGAGGGGGAGAAGGTTTAGTATGCACAGGTGGTTGCTATCAGTGTGAGAGCCAAGGTCATTGAAGAGATGTTTTGGCAAATTGATGTTTTCTTCTCAAACAATGTGACCTGAACTGTCAGAAAGGGGAGGGAAGGTTTTACCCTTTTAATTAACTTTTCCCTGCCATATTATCAGAGCTGGTATTCTTTCTACTGTGCTGGTATGCTATGCCTACTAAAGCTTTACATTAGAGATCGCAATGTGTCTGCTGGATTTAATTTGTTGGGCTTTTTAACTGGACATAAAATGAAATAAGGTAAAGAATACAATAATATCCACCATATTATGACCATATTATGATGCCATTATGCACCTAGTGTTAGATCCATATTAAATATTTCAACATTTACCTGAAACATACTTGTGGGCTTCCAGCTGAGGGAAGTATGTATTTACCTGTTGTAGCAACAGACTTGGTTACCTGAATCATCAGAAATATTGAGTAGTTACAGGAATTCCACACAGACTCTTTTATCCAAATGAATGAAAACCACTAAAGGAGATGGAAAAAACATGTCGAGGTGTATTAGGCTATCCCACCTCCTTTCAACTCCATGCTGTGATAGAATTGATTTGAGAAAGAACCCTAAACATGAGGGATGAGGATAAAAGTGGAAAAGGGAAATCTAGCTGATTTCTGTGTTACATGTACCCTGCCTATGTTGTAAAAAAATGCTGCATTAAAAGGCTAATAAAGAATGGATATATGTAAACTATTGGTCCTAGACTTACTCTGGAAATTACTATTTGTATTTTAATAATTCTTTTCATTGAAGTCTGATTCATAGCTGAGATTTTAACATTTTATAGGATGATTTATGCCACTAGTTAAATATTTAAATCCCCTTATAAATTTAGACATTGTAATAAAAGAGAAATAGAAAGTGTGTGAATGAAAGTTGAGGGGGGGGATTAAATGGGTTCAGGCTTGTATGGATACTGGATGTGCAAATTATGTTTTCGCCTGTGTACATTGTTAAATCACACCCCTTTATTAGCATAGGTATAATCGTGTCCACAATAGTATCCCTCACATGTTGGCTGTGTATGTTTGTCTGCATCAGGTCCTATGTGACTCACCCTCTGATAATGTGGTTTTATTGTGTAGTCTATCTATTCGTTTAGATGGTATCTAAAATCAATTTCATAACATCTGTTGGTCTGTCTATTTAACAAAAAGAATGGGCCAGAAAGGATCCTCTCTCTCTTGCGGATTTCCTATTGCTACATCTTCATTTCCTTTATCAAGATCCAGGCTGTGCTGATATTAAGTCATCAGACAAAGTCATTCTTATTCTAAGTTGTATCCAATGGTATTTAACTTGAGAAAAAATAATCTTAAGAAATTTTCTTTCTGCTCCTTTCCAAGACCTTAGTGAAAAGCTTAAATTTGATTTTATACTATTTCTGCCCAAGCAACTACATTAGCTGGAAGACATCAGTGGCAAATAATTGCTACAATAAATAAATAAACTGAAAGGGAGGAATGAGACTGTGAAATTATAGCATAATATGTGGTTGAAGAGCAGGCAACACCTCTCTCTCTCTCTCTCTCTCTCTCTCTCTCTCTCTCTCTCTCTCTCTCTCTCTCTCTCTCTCTCTCTCTCTCTCTCTCTCTCTCTCTCTCTCATACCAGTAGTCACAGGAATATACTGCTGCCAGATACTTTTTAAAGAAGTTGCACAATGTCTGCAATGCTCATTTAGCTTTATTTCAAGAAATATTTGCCAAATTTTACTTCAATGCACAAATGTCTTAGAGTTTGATGGGTAGCAATTTGATTTATATAAAGAAAGATAAAGCGATAGCAGGCGGTAATCTCAGGTCATTGGCCATATCTTGAAGATATCCATGGTCGTAGATGGAGATGGCATTATTTTCCAGGTCTTCTATACAAATGAGAAAAAATAATAAGTTGATCAAAGTGAGTTTAAAGTAAATTCTTTGCTTTGCAAAGCTTTGTGAATGCAAACTATATCAGGCAGAGAATCTCATTATGTACTGTATCTGTAGTATCTCTATTAGAGGAGAGTTTTCTTACCATTTACAGCACAACTGGCCCTGCTGACAGTCCTTCCACCCAATGTTCCTCTCTCTACCATGACATCGACTGCGACGGCAGCGTCCTCCTGCACCCCGACATACGGGTTGGGCATTCCCTATGAAAAGAAAAAGGGGAGACAGGTAAACGATGAGTAAAGATTCCTTAATATTTAAATACATTTTTCCTTCCAAGACACTACCTTCTTCTACAGAATTGCAGGATCAATTTATAATTTTATTCATTTATAACATAAAAATATGAAAATAAAAAGCAAATAGTAAGGAACAACAATAGGGAAAGAGGGAAAAGGGAAATGTGGAAAGGGGGAGGAGAAACAAAAGGCGTTGACTTCTGATTTCTCTGTTGCAGTAAAATAAGGCATTAAAATCGAATCTCAACTTTTTACATTTCTGTAGTAGTGTGAACTAGCCATTTCTCTATCAACAAGTCAGTCAAATCAGTAAACCCCAGAATCATAGTATCATTTTTTCCACCTCAAGCACAAAGTCCAGAAGGAGTTTCCAAGTAGAAACAAAAGTGCTTATATTCTTTTCTTTTATCAAAACTGTCAGTTTAGCCATCTCTGCTAACTCCCTCAGCTTTTGTAACCATTCATCCAAGGTGGGAATGGAAACATCCTTCCAAGAATTGCAGGATTCCTAGGACTACAGCAAGTTTTCTCTGACCACAGAGATCCATTTCTGCTGATCTCCTGCAGCAGCTCAAATAAATCAGCTATTAACCCAGGTTTGAAGTCTGACTCAGAGATGAATTAGCTGGTAAGCCTACATCTATTAATGTAGGAGGGAAGAAATAATCTGGTTCAAATGAAGGGTAGACCTTGCTGTGATATATTTCTCTCCAGTATTGCCATGGATCCTTGCTGAGTTACAGTGGCCACTTGCGTTGTGTGTTTTGGATGAAGACCTTGAGTGAGAAGGTTTAACTTCCTTTACACTTTAGGACCTGGTTTTCCTTTGGCTTTCTCCCTCTTCTCTTAATGTTTCTATCACTGCTCTTTTCTGCTCTTCAAATGCTGTGCACTTATGATATTTTGCTGCAATTTCTTCTCTTTTCCCCACATTAAGTACAAATATATTCACTAGATCATTAATATGTTTTATTTTTTCCATTTTTATTTTTTAAAAATAACTCAAGGTGGTAAATATATCTAATAACCCTTCCTCCTCTGTTTCTCTCCCTAACAGCAACACCATCAAGAGGTTCAGAGAGAGAGAGAGAGAGAGAGAGAGAGAGAGAGAGAGAGAGAGAGAGACAGAGACAGAGACAGAGACAGAGACAGAGACAGAGAGAGGAGAGAGAGAGAAAGAGAGAGAGAAAGAGAAGAGAGAGGAGAGAGAGAGAAAGAGAGAGAGAGAGAAGAGAGACACAGAGAGAGAGAGACAGAGAGACAGAGAGAGACAGAGAGACAGAGACAGAGAGACAGAGAGAAGAAAGACAGAGACAGAGAGAGAGAGACAGAGAGAGAGACAGAGACGAGAGAGAGGGAGAGAGAGAAAGAGAGAGAGAGAGAAGAAAGAGACAGAGAGAGAGAGAGAAGAGACAGAGACACAGAGAGAGACAGAGAGACAGAGAGAAGAGAGACAGAGAGAGAGAGAGAGAGAAGAGAGAGAGAGAGACAGAGACAGAGAGAAGAGAGAGAGAGACACACATAGAGAGAGACAAAGAGAGAGAGACACACAGAGAGAGAAATAGAGAGAGAGAAGAGAGAGAGAGACAGAGAGACAAAGAAAGAAAGAGAGAGAGAGAGAAGAGAGAGAAACAGAGACAGAGAGACAGAGACAGAGAGAGAGAAGAGAGAGAGACAGACAGACAGAGAGAGAAGAGAGACAGAGAGAGAGAGACAGAGAGACAGAGAGAAGACAGAAAGAGACAGAGAGAGAGACAGAGAGAGAAGAGAGAGAGAGACAGAGAGACAGAGAGAAGACAGAGAGCGACAGAGACAGACACACACACAGAGAGAGAGAGAGAGAGAGAGAAGACAGAGACAGACACAGAGAGACAGACACAGAGAGAGACAGAGACAGACACAGAGAGAGAGACAGAGAGACAGAGAGAGAAGAGACAGAGACAGAGACACAGAGAGAGAGACTGGTCCAAATTCACTCAGGCCTAAGGTGGGACTAGAACTCAGTATCCAGAATTGTAGTGTTTTGCTCTAATCACTAGACCAAACTGTTTCCTCATTGTGCCTCCTTATTCAAATAGAACATATTTGGCTGAGAATTTGGTAAACCAATACTAAAGTGAAGCAAATCAACAAAAATAAGCTACAATAACAAAACCCCCAATAAAGTTCTTTCAAGAATTGTGAATCAAAAGAAAAATCAATGGCATATTTTTCAAATGTTTGGAGGCTCGTGTTGTCAATAGTCTATACTGTTCAAAGCTATTTCTGTAAAGTAAAACAAAAAGATGTTGAAGATTATCCTGCTTTCAGTGATGATCATATTTGTTTTAAAAGGAGTGAGTTACCAATCCTTTGTAAATTATCAGTAATTTTGTTTCTTACCTGGTTCAGACAGGAATGCAAGGAAAAGAAATGCGAACAGCAGGTAAAGGATCTTCATGCTGAGACTGGTTCTGGACCAAATCTTACTCCTGGGACAGACATGGCTCTCTATTTATGGAGTTGTAATGATTGCATCATATCATCTCAGTGAATTATTGCAAAATAGTTCTTACATAAGGCAATGGTGCATCTTCCTTGCATTGAAACACTCCTGTTTGTTAGCTGTTACAAAAGCCCTTAGAAGAGCAGCAGACTTAGTTGAACATCTAACCTGCTATGGTTATAAAAGATTGGAGGCTCAGGACTTGCAATGTCCTAATGGGGCAAAGAAAATTCCTTACTGAATTGCTGCCCAAACTCTACAGTCCACGATGATAATTCTCGGCCATGTTCATTAATGGCTGGAGTTTGGGAAGAGCAAACTCTTGCTCTTGGTAGAAATCTGGGGTTGGCACTGCTATCATGGGTGACACATTTTTATGGGTGGGTTTTGGGAAAACAGCTGCTCTGCTTCTTGGTGGGTCTTTGTGGCACTCAGATTAAGCACAGGCTGATTGGGCTTTCATTGAAGTATTCCTCCCTCATCCAGGTGATTTCTATTTCCCTGAAGACAGAGAATATATGCAGAGTTGGAAATATTCCTACAGCCCTAATCGAGGGTTATTAGGAGTCCTGTGGGACACAGAAGATTAACTGAAATTGAGAAGGAGAGCTGAGTTCCAAAAGCTGTGAGTGTTGGTTACGTTGAATGTTTCCTGCTGCTTCAGCTACAAAGGATCTCATGGGGGGCATATTTTTTATTACTTATCTCTAAATTTCAGTGGTGAGAACAATATGGCTTTACACTTAGGCAAGAAAAAATGAATGCACAGGTACAGAATAGGTAAAACGTGGCTCAATAGCAGTAACGGTGAGAGTTTGGCTCCAGATGTTTTGGGTGCTCCATCACTGGAGGTTTTAAAGAATAATTTGGAAAGCCATTTGTCTGGAATGGTATAGGGTTTCCTGCTTGAGCATGAGATTGGACTAGACGGTCCCTTCCAACTCGGTTAGTCTGTAAGTTCTGTTGGTTCTGAGGTGTCGCATCCAGTTGCCATGGATGCTGTAGAGATTTTGAGATGATTTCAAACCGAAGCACAGGCATTTTCCCATACCCTAAATAACACAGTAACTTAAAACCTGTTTTCATAAAACAAAATACTCAAAATACTTAGTTATATATAAAATCATCCTAGTTTCACAAACTAAATATGATTTTTCAACATTTGTCTATTTTTCAACATCTTTTTCTCTTCTATCTTTTTTTCTTCTTCCAATCTATGATACAATTGCTCTGAGAAAGGATCCTAAGAGTGAAGGATGAGAAGAAGAATAGGAAAAAAAAGATTTAACAATTTCTGTATTAGATGCAGAAATATAATACAGGAAAATGTTAAGTAATCAAGATGCAAAGAATTGCTGCAGTGAAAAAGCATACTTGGAGGGTCCCTCAGGGAGTCAAGTATTGAGCCTGGTTGTTGGTGAGCAATGGATGGAAAGTTCCCGGCAATGAGTGGAAAAGGTGGCTATTGAGCCACATCTCCTAAGCTTTGCCTTGAGGGTTGTGGGCAATTTCTGCGGACTCCCATCAAATAGCCTTGATACAGGACCTCATAGAAGATGAACATGCAAAATTAGAAATCAATTAACCACAGGTACACTAAATAGTAGGAGACCAGTGAGACTGAAAATGGTAAAATGGCAGCCCTAAAAAGAAAGGAAATTAATATTTAATAATGTGGTTCTTTGCCCAAGAACCACAGAAAGCAGTTAATGAGGAAATTGTGGAAGTCAGTTGCATCAATAAAAGTGCCTTGAAACCTTGAAATAATGTCAAACTCCTGCTATTCCCCAAGAAACGGACAATTACTTTGTGTAATGAGTGGGTGCAGCAACGGTAATGAGGAAACCACAGATGCAAACTGACTTGGTGTTTAGTAATCAAGTTAAGTAAGGTAAAGAATAATAAAATAAGTGGAGACTATTACTTACATTAAGGTTTAAAAATAATTGAGGAACACTGTTTGAAAAGAAGCTGCCTAAATTTCTGTGTGAAGAAGTTGATACTGTTCAGCAGTTGTTAGAAAGACATTTGAGGAACTTCCGGCTGTGACGTCATCGTGGAGCGGGTGAAGGAACAGATCTCTGTTCCTAAATCCCGGGAAATTCTTCGCTAAGAGCCCGGTAAGGGCTTTACCGATCCCGGAGAGACCGGTAAATTAAAGAGGAAGCTTCAGAGAAGCCGGGTGGAAAGCAAACACCCGAGCAGACAGGAGCAGCACTCTTAAAATTGGCGGAGAAGAAGCCGGTCTTTAAGGCCGGCTGGGAGCGATGGCGACAGCCTGAGAGGGAAGTGAAAAGTAGAACTGACAGCTTCGTACGGGAGAGGAGGAAACCCCTGAAGGAGGTGAGGAATATTTGATAGAAGGCGCGGAAAAAGCAAAGCGATAAGGAGAGAGACACAGCGGCAACTGAAATTGAATAGAGCGGAGAAGGGAGCCTTAGAGCAGAACGAGAGCAGCGAGAAGAAGCAGAGAGCCCACAGTAAAGTTTATAAAACGTGAAAGGCTGGAATTTAAAAGCTGCAAGAAGCAGAGATTGAAACTAGTGAAAGGACTGGAGACGGCCAGAGGCAACAAAGGGTGATTAAGAGACTTTGAAAAAATCAACATAAGGATTAAAAGTTGAAGTGAGATAACGGAGAAACTTAATACCAATTACTGGATCTTATTTTTGAAGAACAAATACCATTGAAATTTGAATCTTAACTGACATATATCTGGACAAAGTGACTAGTGGACGTTTTGGATTTATTGGATATACAGAAGAAGAAATAAGGTGACATTTGGTGGATCTGTGGACACATTAAACTGAGACAGAGAGAAAAAAGGCTGATGCAATATTGCAGCACCTGTTCACAAGCAGGGATCATAGAGAGAAAGGTGATTATTTAAACAAGAGTGATAGTGAATGAAATTAAGAGTGGTGATAATATTTTGAGAATAGTATATGTATATGCATTGTGTGTAGTATTACAGAAATATATATAAGAGGTGTTAAGAGTATTATAAATTATATTATATAATAGTGGGATAAGAAAAGGTATAACTCTATTTGTAATCTTATTTTTAAGGTTAACCCAAAGAATAACGTTATATAAAATTGATATATGCAAGTGTGGAAAAATATTATCCAAGTAATAAAAATGACAAGTACCACAGCAACAACTAAAATAAGTAAAAAAACAGCTATAAATCCCACACCTATAATGGCCTCTCCTATAGGTCAAAGAACGATAGGAACCATGTTGGGGAAAGAAAAAGAAAAAGTAGAATTGGCGATGAACCCACAGAGTATACAGATAATGCTACAAATGATGCAGGAAACAATGACGAAAACCCAAGAGGCAATAGCAAGTAATCATGAAGAAACAAAAACTCACCACAAAGAAATCAAAAATGAAATTAAAAACATGAATGACAAGATAGAGAGTATACAACAAACAATGATGAAGAACGAACAAAGAATACAAAAAGTTGAAACAAAAATAGATCAAGTTGATGGCAAAATAGAAAAGATGGATCAGATATCCAAACAAGTAAACAGAGAGCTGACCCAATCTATTACCTTCTTGGAAATGGAAAAAGCTTCGTTCTTCCTAAGATTTCAAAATATTGTAGAGGAAAAAGAAGAAGATTTGGGAGAGAAGATGGCGGAGATATTGGCCGAGATATTAGGAAAGGACAAACAGGAAACAAGAAGAGACATAGATGAAATATATCGAGTATATACAAATTATGCACGAAGGCACAGACTGGCGAGAGAGGTACATATAAGGTTTACTAGAAGATCAATAAGGGATGAAATATATAAAAAAACAAGAGACGAACAGATAGTATATAAGGGTAAAGAAATAATTGTATTAAAGCAAATACCACGTAGAATACGAAATCAGAGACGAGAATACCAATTTCTAACAACCCAATTAACTAAATACAAAGTTATGTTTCGATGGTTAGTACCTGAAGGCATATTTGTAACATGGCAAGAAAAAAAATATAAGATAGACACACTCGAGAAAGCGCAGGATTTTTATGAATGTCACTTTGCGCAGGGAGAAGAACAAGAAAGTAGGGAAGAGCCAGAGAGTAAAAGTCAGGAGGAAGACCTAATAGAAGAACTTGAACGAGAAAGAGAAACGCAAAAGAAACAAGAAAGAGAAAGGTTAGAAAGAGAAGGAGCAAAAGGAAGGGTAATAGAGACAAGAAGCACAAAAAAATCAGATCAAGTAAAAAACGGGAGAGGCAATTAAGCTCTTTTCTGTAAACATTAATGGTTTAAACATACCAAGAAAAAGAGTACAAACGTTTAATAAATTAAGGAAATTGGATGCAGACGTGATATGTCTCCAGGAAGTTCATATAAAAAAGGATTATAGAAAACTACTAGAGAATGTAAAATTAGGAACACTATACACAACACTAGCACAAAACAAGAAAGGAGGAATTGCTATATATGTTAAAGAAAAAATAAAATCAAAATTAATATATTCGGATGAAGAGGGGAGAATTTTAATGTTGGAAATAGAATTAGGGCAAAAACAAACTTTATTAACGGCAGTATATGCACCAAATAATAACCAACATGAATTTTTTAAAAAGGTACATAAGAAACTAGTGGATCTGGACTATGAAAATATTTGTATGATTGGGGATCTAAATGCAATAGTCGATGTTAAGAAAGACTATAAAAGTAGTAAAAAGAGCAAAAAGAAGAAAAATATATTACCAAAATCATTCTTTAACATGGTAACAGAACTCAACCTTCGGGATATATGGAGAGAGACACACAGATCAGACAAACAATACACATTTTATTCGTATCCGCATCAATCCTGGTCCAGGATCGATATGGCCTGGGTAACAACAGAAATACAGAACGGGATAGAGGAAATTGAAATAGGACTTAATGACTGGGCAGATCACAACCCAATAACAATAAAATGGAAAGGCCAGAAACAGAGAAAAAGATGGTCAATGAATCAAAGACTATGTAAAGACAAACAATATATACAGATGCTAGAAAAGGAACTGACATTATTTTTTCAGGTAAATAAAAAGGAAGAGACATCAACACAAAATTTGTGGGATACTACAAAAGCCTACATTCGGGGATTGACAATTGCATACAACTCTAAGAAAAATAAAGATAGGAGACTTCAACAAGAAAAACTGCAAGAAGAACTTAAAGAAACAGAAAGTGACCTACAGAAGGATCCACAAAACAAAAAGATAAAGGAAAAATGGAATATTATAAAACACAAGATTAATCTGACAACACAAAAAGAAATGGCACAGAAAATTAGGATGGCGAAACAAAATTACTTTGAAAACGCGAATAAAACCGGTCGATGGTTGGCCTATAAATTAAAAAAAGAAAAAGGTAAAAGAACAATACATCAACTACAAGATGAAAGTGGAACAGTACAATATAGACGGGAAGAGAAAAAGAACATAATACAAAATTTCTTCTCAAAGCTATACTATCAGGAAGATATAGCAGATGATAAAGTTAAACAATATATAGAGGCAGCAAAAATGAGCAAAATCACAGAAGAACAAAAGGAAATGTTGAATAGACCAATAACCGCAATAGAACTAGAAACAGCATTGAAAAAACAAAAAAATAATAAATCACCAGGCCCAGATGGAATTCCGGTTGAGTTTTATAAAAATACACAAGAGTCACTACAATGGATAATGTTGGAGATTTGTAATGAGGTGCTGGAGGAGGCGAAGATACCGGCATCTTGGACTGAAGCAATTATTACTCTCATCCCTAAGGAAGACTCAGACTTGCAACAAATTCAAAACTATAGGCCGATTTCTTTACTGAATACAGACTATAAGACATTTGCAACAATAATAGCAGAAAGGATTAAAAAAATCTTGAATAACTACATCCACCCAGATCAAAATGGATTTCTACCAGGACGACAGATAAAAAACAATATGAGGATAATAATGAACACCTTAGAATTCTATGAAGTCCACTCTGAAAGACAAGCTACACTGGTTTTTCTTGATGCCCAGAAGGCATTTGATAATTTGAATTGGAAATTTATGATAACACAACTGAACTACATGGAATTTGGGACAAAATTTGGAAAGATGGTTGAGAAAATATATACTAAACAAACAGCTAGGGTAATTATGAATGACGAAATGACAGAAAAAATTGAGATAACTAAAGGAGTAAGACAAGGGTGCCCACTCTCTCCTCTTCTTTTTATTTTATCATTAGAAATACTTCTGACAAAAATCAGAGAGGACCAAGAAATAAAGGGTTTAAAAATTAAGAAGGAAGAATATAAGGTCCAAGCCTTCGCTGATGATTTGGTATTTATTTTGGAAGACCCATTAGAAACCGGCCCTAAATTAATTCAAAAAATAGAAGAATTTGGTGAGGTAGCCGGACTTAAGATTAATAAGAATAAATCCAAATTAATAACCAAAAATCTTACAAAGGCACAGGAAAGCGAATTGGAAGATAAAACAAAAATAAGCGTAACAAAAAAAATAAAATATTTAGGGATTTGGCTTACAGCGAAGTGCTCCTCAATTAAGGAGGATAATTATGATAAAATACTACACCAGATAAAAAAAGATTTAGAAAATTGGGAAAACCTACAAATTTCATTTTTAGGGAGGATTGCAACGATCAAAATGAATATATTGCCAAAAATATTATTCCTGTTCCAAGTTATTCCAATAAAACTAGGGAAAACATTCTTTCAAGAATTAAATAAATTGGTTACTAAATTTATATGGCAAAGGAAAAAACCTAGGATTAAATTAAAACTCTTGCAAGATACGAAAGATAAAGGGGGATTGGCATTACCAGAGTGGGAAATATATTACCAAGCATCAAGCCTAACTTGGCTAAAAGAATGGATGAAATTGGAAAATACCAGAATTTTAACACTTGAAGGACACGACTTGCAAGCGGGGTGGCATGCATTTCTATGGGACGAAAAATATAAAGTACATAGATACTTTCGAAGACATATAGTTAGGGATGCATTGCTACAGACTTGGGAAAAGATAAAACAAAAACATTACATAAGAATTCCAATGTGGTTATCCCCAACAGAAGCTCTGAAACACCCAAACCTACTGGACATAAATAAGATAATTAGATACAAGGAATTGGTAAATGAACAGGGAAATCTGAAAACAAAACAAGAATTGGAACAAGATGTAGGCAGAGAGATTGATTGGTGGACATTCACACAAATCCAATCTAAATATACAGAGGACAAAAAATTATATGAAATACAAAAAGAATCGCAAGAATTGGATAAAATTATACATGGAACAGAAATAAAATTAATTAGTAATATATATAAATATTTACTGAGATATAAAATGGAAGATGAGGTTGTCAAAGACACAATGATTAGATGGGCAAAAAATTTCAGATACAACATAGAATTGGAGAAATGGGAAAAAATATGGGAAACAAACATAAAACTGACTATGTCTGCGGCATTCAAGGAAAATCAGTTGAAGATGTTTTACAGATGGCATCTTCCACCAGCAAAGCTTGCTAAGATGTTCCAGAACAACTCACCGACATGCTGGAAATGTAAAAAGGTACATGGAACATATTATCATCTATGGTGGACATGCCCCGTTGCAAAAAAATACTGGACTAAAATAAGAAGATGGATGGAAGAAATAATAGATCAACCTGTAGATTGGAAACCAGAGATCTTCCTGCTGGGTATCTTAAATAGAAAATACAGTAAAGAAATACGGTACTTAATCTTACATATAACAACGGCAGCAAGAATAGTCTACGCACAGTTCTGGGAAAATGAGAATATACCATCAGAGGAAGAAGTGATAAGGAAAATCTTAGACTGTGCGGAGATGGACAAATTAAAAAAAGAGATAAAAGAAAAGGAAGACACAGAGTACTATGTAATATGGAATAAGTGGTATGATTGGTTGGAGACTAGAAATAATAAATGAAAATAAATGCAGAAAGGTCAAGAAAGGGAAAATGTGTGTATAATAATGTATAATAATGTATAGTAATAATATCTATTATTCTTAGTATGAAATATAGTATGAACGAAGAAAATGGAAATAAGAAACAATGGGACAACAAGGACAAATATTTTTTAAAAAGAAGAATAAAGGGGGAAAATGTAAATAATAGAAGATTACAGTTACGAAATTGCTGTTTAAAAAAAAAAAGGAGTATACATTGTATGTTTATGTGTGTTATGTTTTGTTGTCTTAAAAAAATAAAAATATATATATATAAAAAAAAAAGACATTTGAATTGACCAGGGCATTTATTTATTCATATTTATGGCATTTTGTTGTCTGGGACGAATAGTTATGCTTGAGAGAAGGAACATTTTAGTTTCAGTTATCTCAGGGAACTTGCCACATGGAAAGTGAAGCAAAGCTTCATGAGGACATTTCACATATCCTGCTTCCAGCCCGTAATCCCTCAAAGGTATTTTTAAATCAACCAAGTTAACCTCCTCTGAAATACTGAAAGGAATTTGTGGTGCTTCTCTCTTAGAAGAAGTCAGTTTGATAAGTCTCATGCTTCTCCTCCAAAGCTCTCACAAAGCTGTTTGAATTTGATCCCTGATTATTCACACTGTAGTGCAGAGAATGTGAGGAGAACACCATAAACTTGGCCAATAGGAAACTGCATTTGTTTGGTTTTTTAAGTGGGTTTTATGAAAAACTATGTGACAGCAAGTTGATTACCCAAAATATCAAACAAAAAAGTTAATAGAATGAAATCCAATCCCAGCCCAGCCCACAAGCCTTAGCATTCTTTCAGATTAAAAATCCTGTGTCTTCTGAAAGTGAAATGATGGCATGTCAACTTCTTTAGCTTTAATCCTGGCTGCCTAATCCTGACTGACTAGAGATGCTAAGTAGAGTTGACTTTGATTAGTACTTGGATGGTGGACTGGACCTTGAGGTATATATGATGAAAAACTGTTTGGATGTGCTCTTCTAGAAAAAGCTTTTGGGGATAATACCCATATAACAATTTTGGGAGTCAATCTTGTTTTATACCTATTCCATACCCTCAACAAGCATGGCTATTGAAATGATTATTGAAATCTACATTAACTTTAGCATAAACATAAAGAATCATGTCACCCAAACATCAAATTAACTTCTTCCAACTCCAACAACCTCGGAAAACAGAATAACCGAATTGGAAGGGACCATGGAGGTCATCTATTCCAACCCCCCAGTTTAAGCTGGAAACCCTATACCATTTCAGACAAATGGTTGTCCATTTGTTTCTCAGCGTCACTCAATCTTTCATCCATGCTAAACAGCAAGTGTAATTCTAACGTATCTTTTTTAGCATCTTGCAATAATTTATATTTAATTTTGGGCTTTTGGTATGGTTTTTTGCCACATAAACTTGTAAAAATCTTTTGCCATTGTTTAAATGGTACATCTATTGTCAATATCAGTATTGTCCGAAATTAAGTAATAACAATCCATGCAAAACATTGTTCTTAAATACCAAAATTCTGCACAGCAGTCACAGTTGTAATTTATCTCATCTCAATACATCTTCTTAACATTAATCCATTACCTTAGCATAATTATTCAGAAATAATATTATACTAATATTAAAAATAATATACTTAAAAACCTCCACCACTTCAGGTTTTTAAGAAATGATTGGATGCCCAGTTGTCTGGAATAACATAGGTTCTCCTGCTTGAGCAGCGGGTTGGACTAGAAGACCTCCAAGGTCCCTTCCAACTCTGTTAAGCCTCCTCTTTATTCTGCTAAAAGCAGGTGACCCACAGACATGATGAGAACATGTCTTGTAGAGTCTGGAGAAAGGGGGATTTTAGCCAGGGTGCAGTTAAGGCAAATAGAGAAACACACACACTAGCTCCAGACATTTTTGAATGACATTTATAAACTGTTTGCTAATTTTTAACCCTTTGCCAGAACAAACTACTATGTTTCAATATGTGGATGATGTGATTACTCTGAGAAAGAAGATGTTTATAAAGGAGTCAGTGTAGCCTTGAGAAAGACTGCAGACTGAATCAGAACACTATGCCGTTTGCTGAAACTGTTACATTTATATATTTAAATTGTTACATTTGCATGGCCATAAAGCTATTTCTCCGTACAGCTGAGGTCTTTATTTTAAAAATGGTCTATTGCAGACAATACAAAACTCAAGATTTCAATGCCTTAGAGCTCTGGATTATATAAAGATTTTGGTTTCTGTGAAATGTGGACAAGTGGATATAAAGTCTGTACTTTGATGGCAGAAAAGAAAATCAACAGACTATTTTAAAAAATGGTGAACAAATCTTCTACATATGGTTTCTTCATTGTAAGGGGACACATTTAGCCGAGTCTTCCATGAATATTTTGCATAGTTAACCAATAGGTGCTGAGCATACAAGGAGTTTTACATTATGCGCTATTTGTGTAAAGCCTGACCAGGAGGAACAAAGTGAGTGCAGTTCTTTCCTCATGCCTGAAAATCTACGGAAGATGAAAAATACATAGAAGGCACACAGCCTTTCTGGCAACACTCTTCAAATGACAATTGACTTCTGCAGTCTGTATTTCTTTATGAGGATGCTTTAGGTTAAATTCTCTGGGAGTGGAACACAGTACTTTGTAGAAATTTGAAAAATGGCTTTGTGTTTTTCTAAGTTGCATGGTGCTTTCTGCTGCAAGGTGGCTTGTGTTGTATCTGCTTAATGCAGTAAAGAAGCACTACTGCTTTAATGAGCCACTGGGAGGTGCTGGACTCACCCTTCTATACCCCATATTTTGGAATCCAATTTGGGAACATTGCACAGCCCTTCTAACTGACTCCTGATGTAGCCACTGTGATAATCTCATTGTTGAATCATATTTTTATTCTTTCTAATCATTGACTTTATGGTACTGCCTCTGCTCCTTCCAAATTTGTTTTCTGCTTTTAAAAAGAGAAAGTCCAAGCAGAAGATCCTTTTCACAGATTTCCTTACTAAAGCCCATTAACCAGCCTTCAAACCAGCCTTTCAGTGGCTACCCAGGATACCCAGTTTAGTGAGTTTATTAATGTTCTCAACAATTCTCTTCACCAAAACTCAATCCCACTTATGTCCAGCCATGAGCAAGCCAAGACTAGTCCACAAAGCAATGGCCCAATAGTCATTAAAGTAATTGAAAGTTGCTCAAACAAATAATTCTGTCAAATAAACTTAAATCTACCAGGCAAAACCTAAATATACACACAAGCCAACAAGGAAAGTTCAGAGTCTTCAAGGCACAATTCCAAACATGGTGAAGCAGGAAGAATGATGATCAAACAAACAGCTAGACAACCAACACATTTTTCCCAGCAAGGCCTCCCTCTGTCTGCTGTGATAAATATCCAGCTTTCCTGTGCAGCCCCTCAGGACAGGCTGGGCCTTCTCCTCCTGGATAGCCTGGCTGACCTCTGTTGCCCTTGCTTTTTCTCTGCCCTGTGTGTTTTCAGTTCGGGTGCAGGTGGCAGTTCCAACTCCTCTTCAATGGCCATCTGCCACTGGAAGCTTTCTCAAGCTGAAGGCTCCTCCAATGCTCTTTTGGCTGGTTGTTCGGAGCCATTAATCAACTCAGTTCCTGGCATGCCAGGAATGACCTCATCCTCCTTCTGAAGGTGAAATGATGGCATGTCAACTTCTTTAGCTTTAATCCTGGCTGCATAATCCTGAATGACTAGAGATACTAAATAGAGTTGACTTTGATTAATACTTGGATGGTGGACTGGACCTTGAGGTACACACAGGTACACTTGGCCCCTGCAAAGTATTGCTGTATATATGATGAAAAACTGTTTGAATGTGTCCTTCTATAAAAAAAACTTTTTTGCCATTGTTTAAATGGTACATCTATTGTTAATGTCAGTATTGTCTGAAATAAAATAATAACAATCCATGCAAAACCAATCTAGCCGACAACTTTGTCATCCAAAAGGTGACGTAAAGCTTTACTGGACTTAATTCTTACCAATAGAGAAGAAGTGATAGAGGGAGTTGAAGTTGCCAAAAACTTGGGAAAAAGTGACCACGTCATACTGGAACACTAGGAATAGAAAACAATCCAACCAGTGTTTTAAACTTCAAAAGAGCTGATTTCAACAAACTCAGAGGGAACCTAGGAAAGATTCCATGGATGAAAATCCTAAAGGGGAAAACAACCCAAGAAGCATGGGAAACTCTGAAAAATGTGATCATAAATGCCCATACCAGCACAATACCACTGAAAAAGAAAAACAAGAAATCCAAGAAGAAACCAGCATGGCTGCACAAAGATCTCTCTGACAAACTGAAAGACAAAAAGGACAAATACAAAAAATGAAAAGAGGGGCACATAACTAAGTCTGATTATCAGCAGATAACCAACACATGCAAAGACAAAGTCAGGAAAGGCCCAGAATAAACAAAGACTTGCAACAGAAATCAAGGATAATTAAAAAAGCTTCTTCCAACATATTAACAACAAGAAAAATGTCAAGGAAACTGTAGGTCCACTAAAGAGAGAAGATGGCGAGAAAATAACATGCAACAGGGAGAAAGCAGAGCTGCTTAACTCATTCTTTGCATCAGTCTTCACCCAAAAAGAAACTATAGCCCGGCATACCAAAAAAACCACTGCAAAAGACAAACTAGAAACGAAAATTAAAATAAGCAGGAAAATGGTAAGAGACCACCTATCCAACCGGGACCCAACAGATTACATCCCAGAGTTCTGAAGGAGCTGGCAGATGTTATCTCAGAACTATTGCACCATATATTTCAAAAATCCTGGAGTACCAGGGAAGTATCTGAGGATTGGAAAAGGGCTGATGTGGTTCCCATCTTCAAGAAAGGAAAGAAAATGAACCGAGGAAACTATAGACCAATCAGTTTAATATCAATACCTGGGAAGATCCTAGAAAAGATAATCAAAAAACAGATCTGTGAACTACTAGAAGCAAACAAAGTTATAACAACAGCCAACACAGGTTTGTTAAAAACAGATCATGCCAAACCAATCTTATTTCATTCTTTGATAAAGTGACTAAACTAGTAGACCAGCAAAATGTTGTGGACGTAGTATACTTAGATTTCACTAAGGCATTCAACTAAAAAGACCACAACCTACTCATTAAGTTTGACCCTCTCCCATGAGTTTAGTCCCCATAAAATGGATCTTTTTCTTCTCATATTTTCAAATCCAGTCAATAGTATTTTACAAACTTTGGAAATTATTCAACATTATTTTAAAAACCGAAAAGATGCATTTACATACATATTCATGTTATACATACAAAACTAACTTAAAACTTTATTCAGTACATAAATAAAACTTTTTGAAAATTGCGTCCTAATTAATTAAGATGTTAATTTTAGGTCACTCGCTCCAGCTTATCTTCACAGACTAGAGCAGACATGTCAAACTCGCGACGTCACGTGACATCGCGCAACGTATCAGGACGGTTTTGCCATTGCCGGCAATGAAGTGGGTGCAGCTTCCAGATGATGCGTCCGGCCCGCAGGCCGACAGTTTGACACCCCTGGAGTACAGTCTTTTTCTTGTTCTCAAGAGATTCTGTCAGATCTTTCATTCTTGAAAAAATTCTCAGCCTTATTTATATCCATATAAAGAAAGTCCCAAAGATGTTCTATTTGACACTGTACATTAGTCTGAGGCAAATCTTCCCAGAATAAGGTTTCCTTCACTAAGATGGCTATCACATCTTTTTTTCTCAAATCATTCTCAACCTTGTTAGTATCCATAAAGCAAAAGTCCCAAACTTGACCTCTTCAGAATTGTGAATTTACTTGATTCTCTTCTTTCAGTTCCACTGGGAGGGTTATACTCACACCATCGTCTAGGGAAAAACAGAGGTCAGATTTGTATTCTGAAGTTAAGTTAGGTTATTTGCATTGTCTAATATTTATAAGGTTGACACAGCAGGTTGATAATTTTCAATATCCTCTATAATTAATATATTTTGCTTGATTTATGAAATTAAAGATCTTTTGTAATGACTGGTCAAGGGTCTCTTTGGTAATAACAAGCAGCTCAGGATTAATCATCCTCATAGCTCCCTCTAGTGGTCAAAGACTATTGTTTATTTATTTGTTTTCCTTTCCTGGCCAATCAGAATCCATAAAAAACAGCAAATTTCAAACACCCACATCAAAACAATACAGAGCAACTAATTGTTTAAAAGATAGTAAATTAAAAGCACAGCTTTTACCCTCATATTTCAAGAGAAAAAGATACTCCATGCCTCCTTCTTTTTGCTGCCTTCAGCAATCCTCTTCCTTGTCATTTAACAACAAAGGAGTCTCAAAAATGGCATATAGCTTCAAAAAGGAGTATTAAGCTGTAGTTAAAGAGAGCCTCTTTTAGCTCATAAAGATAATAGTCTCATAAATTGATTAAGAAATGAAGGGCATAGATTATTGTCCATTTATTTGAACAATAAATTCAAAAATGGCTGTTTTATCAAAAACAAACAAACAAGAGGAAGCCTGTTGTCTCTGTTGTTGAGTTGAAAAAAATACAGTCCAGAGAGAGGAGCTTCTCTGGGCATGTCAACTGCCGGCCATGTCTTCACAAGAAGTCCCCCCAGACAATACATTTCCTAACTCTTGAGAGTGATTGACAACCAAGTCTGTGAAGGGGCAGAAACACTAGCTCAGAGGCTCAAGTAATACATGTCTAGATTGACTATCTGGTCTGCAGGCTATAATTTTTGTTTCCCTAAGAATTGAATCTCCCATCACCAAAACTCATCTTTTTTCCCTAGGGAAATCTGGGATACTTTTCTTCCTGTCAAAGGAAAGCCGGCTAAATAGTTTTTAGAAACTACTGATGATGGCTCTTTTATAGGTGTCTGCAAATTTTCTTCCAGAGGGAGGCCATGAAAATAATTGTTCATTTCCAGAGGGGCTTCTTTGGAGTGGGCTAGGGTAGATAGCAGGGGTTTTCCTCTTGGTGGTTGTTTTCTTCTAAAAGTGACACGTTTCTATCGGTCTTCCTCTTTAGGTTCATATATGGGGTCATTTTTACAGAAGCTGTTCAGTTTGGGTCTATCAGTTTTGTTCTTTAGCTTCGTATATAGCGTCATTTTTTTTAGAACCTGTTTGTTCCTTATTGTGTCTAATTATGGTGTGGTTTTCTTGTTTAGGTTGGGGTTTCTCACTTTGTTCACTGAGTTTCAGAGTGGCTAGAGTTGCCTCTAGAGTAGACCTTTTACTTTTCTTCTAGTAAGTCATGTAATTTACATTTGAGATATTCATAGTTTGGGTCTTCTGTGGGCATAAGCTCAAACGTATGACATATATTGCATGTTACTATAATGTCAGTTTCTTTTCCATTAATTTCTAACAATTAATATGTTTCCTGGTGTTAAGTGTCAGTTTACAATATTTACAAAAGTTCTTGGCCCTTTATTCTCTGCCTTGATATTGCATCTCTATCTTCCCTGTTTTGAAGTATCAGTCTTTTTTTCTGTGACTTTTTTTTATTTTATTTTTCTCTTACATGGTTAAGAACTTAAAAATTTCTAAAGAATTAAAATAAACTTTTTTTAAAAAAAATGTAATTGAAAAAAGAAATTAAAAAAGATTAAAACATTGAAAAAAGATTTTTAAATTAAAAAAGAAATTGAAAATTTGAAGAAACAACTTGAAAAAAGAAACTTGAAAATTTGAAAAAAGATTTTTAAAAAAACAGATGTAATTTTTTTTTAAAAAAAATATGAAACTTTTTGGTCCTGTATGAAGTGATATGCATTTTTTTGTTGGAAATCTCTGGCTGTTTTCTGGGAGATGCTTTGTTCTTAACTCTGTACTCCCTGCCTTGAAAGTTTAACCCTTTTTACTATTTACAATATTAAAACAACTTAGCTTTCGCTGGTCCCCTGCCAGCGTCCTCAGAGTAAAGTTTTGGGGTGGAAATTACTTTTATAAACCTTGCTAGCCTAACTGCTTACTCATTGACCGTGTGCAGGGGAGCAGCTGGAGGGCAGGCTAACGGCGGCAGCGCCAGGAAGGAGGGGATTGACAAGGATGGGAGGGAGGAAGGTTGGAGAACTGGAGTGCAAAAAAGAGGAGGCGGGACAATTAAGGCAATTACGGTCAGCCAGGACGGATGGCCCTATCACACGGTCAATGAGTAAGCAGTTAGGCTAGCAAGGTTTATAAAAGTAATTTCCACCCCAAAACTTTACTCTGAGGACGCTGGCAGGGGACCAGCGAAAGCTAAGTTGTTTTAATATTGTAAATAGTTGTTTTTATTGTTTTAAACTTTATAACAATAAACAGCTGGTTCATATTTCTCCCGGAGATCGAGGACTGTGTTATTGAATATATATATATATGTGTGTGTGTGTGTGTGTGTGTGTGTGTGTTAAAAGCGCAAAAATACTTGTTGAATTACCTACAATATATGACATCAGTATAATTACAAAGCCACATTCTCAAGAAACAATTCACAACACTAAAAAATCTGTGTCAGCAGTAAAATGTGTGGAATCATGAGGCTCAAGACAGAAGAAAACTATTCAAACATTGTGGCAAATGAAGGTAGCTTCACTTTCCATTTGGCAAGTGAGAGAACTAAGCTTAAAGGATTCCTTCTCCCAAGCGTAGCCATTAGTCCCAAATATAAAAATGTCATAACCATTTTCAAATGCCTTTGTAACAAATGCTAAATAATATCAGCTTCTCCACAGAGAAATTGAGGCAGCTTCTGTTCAAACAGTGCTCCTCAATTATTTTAAAACACAATTAAACTCAATTATGTCAGCACTAGTCTCCACATTATATTTTATTATTATTTATTTTATTTTATTTTTTTATTTTATTTTTATTATTATTCTTTACCTTACTTCACTTGATTACTAAACACCAAGTCAGTTTGTACCTGAGGTTCCCTCATTACGCTTGTACACATAGCAAAAGGTAGTTGACTATTTCTTGAGTAATAGCAGGAGTTCAACATTATTTTATGCCTCAAGGCACTTTTAGAGATGCAGTTGCTTCAAGAGTTTCCTCATTAATTGCTTCCTGTTGTTCTTGAGCAAAGAACCACAATATTAAATATTAACTTCCTTCTTTCCAGAGCTGCCAATTTTACCATTTTCAGTCTCACTGGTCTGCTACTATTTTGTGTATCTAAGCAGGGTGCATTTCTAAGCAGGGTGCTTTTCTAAGCAGGGTGCATGTAATACACAAATTGTTGAGTCTTTGAGTATGTTTATTTTCAATTCTTCTCTTCCATCACTCCTAGGATCCTTTCTCAGAGCAATTGTATCACAGATAGGGATGAGAGGAAAGGGTGGGCTATTTTAATACCCCCTGAATAAACGAGTCTGAATAAAACGATCAGTGGGAAGAGTATGTAACTCTTACACCTAATGGTATAAGTCTGTTGCATTGCCTGGTGAATACATTTTAGTTATTTTTATTTTCATGTATTCATTAAATTTGCTTGCTGAACTTCTTGCTGCAATCTTCCTCTAGATGGCAGTCCACATACATGGCAGTCCACATACATGTGTCAGTTGAACAACCATATTTAGTTTATGTCTAAGACTAGGATAATTGCATAACTGAGTCTGAATGTTTTGTTTTGTGAAAACAGATTTTAAGTTACTAGGTCATCAGGGGTATGGGAAAATGGATTGTGTTTCACTTTGAAATCATCTCTACAACTCTACAGCAGCCATTGCAACTGGATGCGACACTTCAAACCCTACTGAACTTACAGAATAACCAAGTTGGAAGAGACCTTGGAGGTCTTCTAGTCCAACCCCCCGCTCAAGCAGAAGACCGTATAACATACTGGACAAATGGGTGTCCAATCTCTTCTTAAAAACCTCCAATGATGGAGCACCCAAAACTTCTGGAGCCAAGCCGTTCCACTGGCCAATTGTTCTCACTCAGGAAATTTCTCCTTCATTTTAGGTTGGATATCTCTTTGAGAAGGTTATACCCATTACTTCTTTTCTTGTCCATAAATGCTTTGGAAATATAGGCTGACTCCCTCTTTTCTATGACAACCGCTACAATTTTGAAAGACTGCTGTCATGTCATCCCTAATAGTTCTCTTTGTTAGATCAGACAAACCCAATTCCTGCAAGAGTTCTTCATATGTTTTAGCCCCCAGCCCCCCAAATCACCTTTGTTGCTCTTCTCTGCACCATTTATAATGTTTCAACATCTTTTTCTATTGTGTAAACCAAAACTAGATGCAATTTTCCAAGTGTTTTCTTAGCAAAGCAACATAAAGCTATACTAACACTTCACATGACCTTGATGCGATCCCTCTGTTCAGGCAGCCCAGAATTGCATGTGTACCACTTATTCCATACCTATACATTTGGTTTTAATTGCCTAAGTGTAAAACCTATTTTTCTCACCACTGAACTGCATTTTGTTGGATAGGGCCCAATGTTAAAGTCTGTCAAGATCCTTCTGGAACTCAAGCCTATATCCTAACATTTTGCCTGTTCCCTCCAGCTTGGTATTGTCTGCAAATGTGATGAGTTCCCCTTCTATCCCCTCACCAAAAGTGTTCATGAAGATTTTGAAGAGTACTGAATTTAAGACACAAACTTAAGTTATCCCATTGTATGATTTCCTCAATGTAGATGTAGTTCCATTCAGTACTACATGTTGAATGGAGTTGATCAGCCGGTTACAAAACCAGCTGGTGGTGATGATTTCTATCCCACATTTTTCTACCTTACCAAGAAGTAGGTTGCAATCTACTTTGTCAACTGCCTTATTCAAGTCCAACTATACTATGTCTACACCATTTGGCTGCTCCACTAATTTAGTCACTTGCTCAAAGAATGCAATAAGTTTGGTGTGGCATGATCTGTTTTTGACAAACCCATGTTGGCTTCCAGGTGGCTTGCTTATTAAGAGGTGTTCTCATCTCTTTTGCTTGATTATCTTTTCTAGGATCTTCCCAGGTATTGACCTCAGACTGATTGGTTTGTAGTTTCCTGGATCCATTTTTTTACTTTTTTGAAGATAGGTACCACATCAGTTCTTTTCCAATCCTCTGACAGTTCCTTAGTGCTCAAGATATAGTTCAGTTGTTCTGAGAGAATGTCTGCCAGGTCCTTCAGCACTCTGGGATGTAACATATCTGGTCCTGGGGATTTGAACTCATCTGCTCCCTCTTCTTCTCTTCCCCTCTGATCATTTGCACCCATTTGCTGCCTGCAGTCACCAGTTGCACCTGACTCACAGATCTAATCACCCTCTTGACCTTGCTCTCATCCTTGACCTCTATCTTCAACTTGACCCAAATATTTAATGCTATGAAAAGCCCAAAGCCTCATTCCAGGGACTTTGGGGGAGTCATTGCTTTACCAAGGAGCAAGGAACTTGGGGACACTCATCAACTCAGTCGGGCTAAGCCTTTGGTTCTTCAAGCCTTTCTTGGGACCTTGCTACGGCCTCACTGGTGGTTTGGAAGAAGGACATGTCTCCCATTACTCTGCCACCCAATTTGTTTTGCTTTTACCAAGGGCATCAGAGCAGAGGGTGCTGCTCCTCCACCTCCACCACTAGTTTAGAAAATTAGACAAATTGTTTTCCTTCTTTCTCCATCTCTACTAACTCTATCAATCTTACTCTTCAATTGTGGGAATTAGTGTGCCTTTCCATCCTTGTGCATATAATATTCTTGCTACTGTCGAAATATATAATAACAAAGTTCCAAATATCCTTTCAAATTCTTTATCCATGAAACCTAAAATGAAAACTACTGGTTTCAGTTATATACTTATTGTAATAACATCCTCTGAACTAAAGTAGAAATCTGATCTCAGTGTTTCTTTGCTTTATCACAAGTCCACCAGAGATTGTAAAAAGTAAGAAGCATTAAAGAATTTCTTAAGATTTTTTTCCAAGCAAAATACTGTGGGATATTCCTTAGAATAACTTTTTCTGATGATTCAATATTAGGATAGGATAATAAAAGATGTATGAAGAAGAAATCTGCATGAGAGAGAGGATCTCTTCCTGGACCATTATTTTTGTTAAATAAACAGATCAACAAACATATGCTATTAATTTTAGTAACCAGCATAAAACAGAAAGACTACACAATAAAATCAAATTATTAGAAAGTGAGTCATACAGGACCTGATACTGTGCATACACACAGCTAAAAATGAGGGATACTATTGTGGACACTATTATACCTAGGCCAATAAAGGGGTGTAATTGAACAATATACACAGATGAAAATATAATTTACAAAACCAATATCCATATAAGCCTGAACCTATTTAATTCCCTCCCCCCAAGTTTCAAACACACAGTTCCTGCGTCTCCTTTATTACAGTGTCTAAATTTATAAGGGTATGTAAATAGTTAACGTGACACGAATCATCCTATAAAATGTTAAAATCTCAGCTACGAATCAGGCTGCCAGTCCACACTGGTCCCTCACTCAGGCACTTCCACTTGCTTGGGTCAGCTGGACTCTGCTATCTTTCATTCCAGCTGGTCTCTTGTGCAGTCTCCTCCCAGGAGGCAGGTCATGTGGTGGGGTGGTGGTCAGTCTCCTCTCAGCTGTGGGGTGGGATGGTGGTCAGATAGCCAATTGCCCAATTGGCCCTTCTTCCTCTCTATCCGTCTTCTCTGCTGCTTGCTGGTCTCTCCTTCTACTTCCTTTGCTCCTTCATTAATCCCCCTGCCTGCATTCCTTTCTCTCCCCTTCCTCCACCTCCCCTCTCACACTTGTTTCTCTACCTTTCCCTCAGGC
The DNA here is from genome assembly GCA_023970755.1 of Azemiops feae. NCBI lineage: Eukaryota > Metazoa > Chordata > Lepidosauria > Squamata > Viperidae > Azemiops > Azemiops feae. The sequence continues at coordinate 1,214 of JALGBA010003404.1, read as the reverse complement.
TTGTTTTTCTACCTTTTCCTCAGGCCTCTTTCTCTACTTCTCTCCTAGGCACCTTTCTCTACTTCTCCTTCCGGCATGCCCCACACAACCCTCACTTCACCCTCTTGCCCTCTTGCTCTCTCTCTCACTGTCTCTCCCTCCCCCAGCTACACTTATAACTATTTAAACTTTCTGATGATTCAAGTAACCAAGCTTGTTGATACAACAGGTAAATACATACTTCTCTCAGCCAGAAGCCTACAATTATGTTTCATGTAAAGGTTGAACTGTGTGTATAGTTTGGATCTAGGTTGACTGCATAACTGCATAACTGTCATCATATTGTGAATATTATTTTATTCATTACCTTATATAATTTTATTATCATTTGAGGGAGAAGCACAGACTCAAATTATTCTACTTGAATACATTATGTGAAGCCCCATCTTTCTGAAGAAGGAAAGAGAAGAAGAGGACAACCAGCTGCAAAATAGATGGAATCAGCTACAATGCTGATGATGCACCATTGGTAGAGCTAAAGAGCCAGGTTAAATATTGACATTGACTTGATGACACATAGTTAATCAATCAAGGTGACCAGTATATGATCGGATGGCACTGCCTGCAGCCAAGAAATGTAGGGAAAATATACCAAAGAGACAAAATGGATAGCCCCATTCACCCTGGAAGGAAAAAACAGTGAAATATGAAGAAGTTTCACATTCTTATTTCAACTGTGTTCTTTCCAGAAACAGTTATTCAACTTTACTCAAGGGCTACCAACGGTTTCTTCTTAATGCAACTGTAAGTGTAGAAATATATATTGCAATCTGTATCCTTGGGATACTGCAACTTTGGCTGCTGTGGAGGTTTACAGAATTGCTCAGTGGTGACATATCATTGTTGCCACAGCAAGTGAGGCAACCGCCTACCCACCCACCCAAGTGGAAATTGAAACACTTGGTCTGCTTACTGCTCGCATTGCAGGAAACACTTAAATTGGCATAAAGATAAACTGCGAGAGTGATCTAGAAGTCCTAATGGACAACCATTTAAAAATCCAAGTTGCATCAATAGAAGGATAGAATTAATATTTCATCAGTTTGGGTCACCACTATATCAAAAAAAGATGTTGCGACTCTAGAAAGAGTGCAGAGAAGAGCAGCAAAGATGATTAGGGTGCTGGAGGCTAAAATTTATGAAGATTGATTTGCAGGAATTGGGTATGTCTAGTC
>JALGBA010003402.1:0-21364 GCA_023970755.1 Azemiops feae | reverse complement strand
GTTTTCTTGGGCAGGTTTCCCCCCCCCCCCCAGCTGCGGTTAGAATAGAATAACCGAGTTGGAAGGGACCTTGGAGGTCTTCTAGTCCAACCCCCTGCTTAGGCAGGCAACCCTATACCATTTCAGACAAATGGTTTGCCGTTGCTTCCTTCCTAGGGCCGAGAGAGAGAGACTGGCCCAAAGCGGGTTTTGGAGTGACTGACCCAGATGACTTTTCTGCCTCTAAAAGCAAGATTAGAACTCACAGCCTCCCACTTTCTAGCTGACTGATTAACCAGACTAGACCAAAGCCGCTCTTAAATTTTCATATTTTTTTAATCCAAGCCTTTGTTATTTTATAAATAAATCAATGGCGGAAAATATATCTTAAAATGCTCCCTTCCTTCTCGTATTTCGCCATGCACAAACAGCCCTAGGGTTAGGGTTTAGACTAGGCGGACTAGGAGAGGAATTGGCAAAAAGCTGGGTTTCTCATACCTTAAGGTGGTACTAAAACTCAGGCCCCCCACCCCAATTTCTAGGCCTGCACCTCCCCCCAATTGATAGCTGTATATTTTCAACCCAGTGACATGATATTCACGACCTCTGGGCATGCTAGGAAGATTAGAAACTAAGAGACCAGCCCAAGAAAGAAGAAACAATAGTAGTGGATGGAGGTAGACATAAAACATTTTAATAAAGCGTCAGTTTCAAAACTAGCACGCGAAGGTAAATCTAATCTCACTCATTTTAATATTAAGCATAGCAATAAATTTTGTGTATGTTTGGTGAGGTTTATCTTTAAAGTTAGCACCTATCAAAGTAACCTTAATTCATCATTACAGGCCTTTTTGAAGGCCGCGCCATCTCTCGCTAAGGGACAAGCAGGTACAGCAGCCACCAAAAGAAATAAACCTTTTAAATAGCGTTTTAAGTTTATTATTCTTTATTAATAAAACCTTACTAATATTAGGTTATCTTACTCTGCCCCAGGGTCGCAGCAAAAGGGCCTCCCGTCGCCCTATTAATATTAATAAGGCGTTAATAATAAAGAGAGAGAATAATAACCTTAAAATCCCATTCAAAAGGTTTCTTTATTTCGGCGGCCGCAATACCCGTTTTGACCACAGGAGGGCACGTTTCTCCGTCCCATAGCATTAACACCTAGACCTTCTCGGCATGGCGGCCTCCCGTCCGTCCAAATTGGCCATCCCCCAGTTCATTTGGAATCGACCTTCCTATTATGGCCGACGTCTTGTCCGTTGCTTTTAGTCATCCGTCGGCACCTTCCTGTCCTCTCCTCTGCTCTACGCTGCCGCAAGAAGGGAAAAAAGCCTCGTACTGCCGCAGGTGAGCCGAGCAGCCGCAAAAAGAAATAAAGCTTTTAAATGGAGTTTTAAGTGTAGTATTTATTAATGAAACCTCAGTAATATTAGGTGATGTTTTTGTGTCCCCGCGTCGCAGCAAAAGGGCTTCCCTTCGCCCTATTAACATTAATAAGGCGTTACTAATAAAGATAGAGGATAATAACTTTAAAATCCAATTAAAAAGGTCTATTTCTTTCGGCACAGTTTTACGTCGCAAAGCATAGGCAGCGAGGCAATCCCAGGCGGGTGAATCTGGAATGGAGGGTTTAGGGATGGAAGAAACAAGGGACGGGCGGGGAGGCCGGCGGGCAGCTGCTTCTAAGTGTGCACGGTGCCTCTGGGCATATGTAAAGTGCGAGGGGAAAGTGGAGGGAAGGAAATCTTGGCTGCCTCCAGCTTCACTTGCTCAGCCCAGATTGACTGACTGGGAAGCTAAAAGGGGCTTTCTAAACCTCTAGGCGAGATGGGGCAGATAAATGTCATCATAATATAAATTATATAGTATTATCATACACCCTCTCACGTGCGCGCACACACACACACACGCATATCATTGTTATTATATAAATAATAAAGCCGGAGCTAAGGGGCCACTTGGTCCATCATCCAACAACATGGTCTCTTCAGGGGTCCTTGGTGCTCTCTGAGCTTGGTGGTTTTCTTGCAGACGTTTCGTGACCCAACTAGGTAACATCATCAGTGCTAGAAGAGAGAGGAATTTGCTCTCTCTTTATATACTTAGTGGCTTGTCCTATCAGTGTTGATGGAGGTGTTCCTGGTAGTTTCTTGATTGGGCGGTTGTTTACTTATTTATTTAGCGTATGGCATATCATACATGGACTTGCAGTATATATTAACATTTCACCTAGATTAGAAAAACACAATAAAATATAAATGTTAAAAAGATTTTTGTTCAGATACCAATAGGCCGTCTAACCATTGAAGTGCAGCCTCCTTTATATTAGTTAGATAGATAGATAGATAGATAGATAGATAGATAGATAGATAGATAGATAGATAGATAGATAGATAGATAGATAGATAGATAGATAGATAGATAGATTGATTGATTGATTGATTGATTGATTGGATAGATGATAGATAGATGATAGATAGATAGATAGATAGATAGATAGTATAGATAGATAGATAGATAGATAGATAGATAGATAGATAGATAGATAGATAGATAGATAGATAGATAGATCTCACGATTATGTATTGCAGGTGTGGCACAGGCCCCAGACTGCAAACATTCGTGCGTGCGTCAATGCAATTGCAGATAGCTATGATGGGGAAGTGGTGGTTGTGGCATTGCATCCGTACTAGGACCAAGAGGAAGGACTGACCCCAAAGGTAACACAGTTGACTTTCATGCCTAAGGGGGACTAAGAACCGACAGTCTTCCGATTGCTAGTCCAGTGCCTTAAGTATCCCGCATTGTCTCTCACTGTCTATGGAGATTCTCAGTCATCCGGGTCATAATTGTCCCAAAGATGCTTTTTCAGGAGGCAACTGGACTTTCTGGATTTTCTTTGAAGACGTTTCGCTTCTCATACAAGAAGGTTCTTCAGCTCTGACTGGAGCATCACTTAATGGCCTTGGCTGCTTTTGTAAAACCTAAGCAGTGTCACAACTAGTGGAGGCTAGTGAAAAGATACTATCGGAGTGTATTGCGCCATACGCTAAATAAATACGTTTGTGTTTTTATTTATTTATTGCGATCACTTGGGGGTTGCCAGCAAATTTTAGGGGATGTCACAAATTTGGAGGTGGTGTACTCGGTCAACCCTGGAGTCCAATTTAATACAGTTCCTGCTTTCCCTGGATAAACCATTTAGTTACCTGCAAACTGCATGCAGGCTGGGGAATTCTGGGACTTGAAGTCCACAAAAATTGCCAAGTTTGAGAAACGCTGGATGACTTACAGGGATTAAACTTGTCCCCTGCTGGCTGTGAATGGATGTGCAATACTCTGTGACACTCCACCTTTGCGGGGGGCTTTTATATAGGGCGCCCCCAATACAATTCAGATTTCTGCATTGTCTTTTTTCCGTCCTTAACTCCAATCCAAAGTCTTCCTCCATATATGCTCCAGCAAACTCGGAAGTCTTGGTTCTACCGGCCGCCCTACCATTTCCATCCGAGCTCTCTGGTTACATTTCTATGGCGATTCCCAAGTTCGACGGTTTCAAGAGCGGAAAGCCCAGTCTTTCCTCCGCTCTCCTTTCCTACCTCTATGGTGCCTTTCGGCTTCTCTGCCGAAATAGGGGACGCGCCTTTTGATGGTGTCACAGCCCGGCGACGCCCCGAGAAGGCTGTCCCAGGGCGAAGGAGAAGGCAAAGGTGGAGCCGGCGGCGCTGCTGCCTTTGCAGCAAGGCCAGGTGAGGCGGGGGCTTCAGGGAAGCTTCCCCGAATCTGCCGCTCGCCGCCGCCTTTTCATGGGCGGCGTGGGTACTAGGAGTTGCGTTCCCACGACACGCGTTGCCCGATGAACTCAATTGCCTGTGTTCGCACTCCCTTCTAGTAACATCACCGGAGGGAGCCGGGCGTTTAGTAAGTTATTGCTGTTATTCTTAATATTATTTGGTGCTTTCCACTTAGTCTCGACTCCTGGCCATTGCCTGACCAAATCCCTGCGGTTTTCTTGGCAAGGTTTCCCCCCCCCCAGCTGCGGTTAGAATAGAATAACCGAGTTGGAAGGGACCTTGGAGGTCTTCTAGTACAACCCCCTGCTTAGGCAGGCAACCCTATACCATTTCAGACAAATGGTTTGCCGTTGCTTCCTTCCTAGGGCCGAGAGAGAGTGACTGGCCCAAAGCTGGTTTTGGAGTGACTGACCCAGATGACTTTTCTGCCTCTAAAAGCAAGATTAGAACTCACAGCCTCCCATTTTCTAGTCTGCTGCCTTAACCACGACTAGACCAAAGCCGCTCTAAATTTTGCATATTTTTTTAATCCAGCCTTTGTTATTTTTATAAATAACTCAAGGCGGCAAATATATCTAATGCTCCTTCCTTCTCTTATTTTCGCCATGCAGCAACAGCCCTAGGGTTAGGGTTAGACTTAGGCTGACTAGGAGAGGAATTGGCCCAAAGCTGGTTTCTCATACCTAAGGTGGTACTAAAACTCAGCCCCCACCCCCCAATTTCTAGCCTGGCACCTTCCACCCCAATTGACTAGCTGTCTATTTTTCAACCCAGTGAAATGATATTCACGACTGGGCATACTAGGAAGATTAGAAACTAAGACGCAGCAAGAAATTAGTGTGATGTAGGTAGACATAAAACATTTTAATAAATGCGTCAGTTTCAAAACTAGCAGCGAAGGTAAAATCTAATCTCACTCATTTTAATATTAACCATAGCAATAAATTTATATATGTTTGGTGAGGTTTATCTTTAAAGTTAGCACCTATCAAAGTAACCTTAATTCATCATTACAGGCCTTTTTGAAGGCCGCCCATCTCTCGCTAAGGGACAAGCAGGTACAGCAGCCACCAAAAGAAATAAACCTTTTAAATGGCGTTTTAAGTTTATTATTCTTTATTAATAAAACCTTACTAATATTAGGTTATCTTACTCTGCCCCAGGGTCGCAGCAAAAGGGCCTCCCGTCGCCCTATTAATATTAATAAGGCGTTAATAATAAAGAGAGAGAATAATAACCTTAAAATCCCATTCAAAAGGTTTTATTTATTTCGGCGGCCGCAATACCCGTTTTGACCACAGGAGGGCACGTTTTTCCGTCCCATAGCATTAACACCTAGACCTTCTCGTCATGGCGGCCTCCCGTCCGTCCAAATTGGCCATCCCCCAGTTCATTTGGAATCGACCTTCCTATTATGGCCGACGTCTTGTCCGTTGCTTTTAGTCATCCGTCGGCACCTTCCTGTCCTCTCTTCTGCTCTACGCTGCCGCAAGAAGGGAAAAAAGCCTCGTACTGCCGCAGGTGAGCCGAGCAGCCACCAAAAGAAATAAAGCTTTTAAATGGAGTTTTAAGTGTAGTATTTATTAATGAAACCTCAGTAATATTAGGTGATGTTTTTGTGTCCCCGCGTCGCAGCAAAAGGGCTTCCCTTCGCCCTATTAACATTAATACGGCGTTACTAATAAAGATAAGAGGATAATAACTTTAAAATCCACAAAAAGGTCTATCTTTCGGCACAGTTTTACGGCGCAAAGCATAGGCATCGAGGCAATCCCAGGCGGGTGAATCTGGAATGGAGGGTTTAGGGATGGAAGAAACGAGGGACGGGCGGGGAGGCCGGCGGGTAGCTGCTTCTAAGTGTGCATGGTGCCTCTGGGCATATGTAAAGTGCGAGGGGAAAGAGGAGGGAAGGAAATCTCGGCTGCCTCTAGCTTCACTTGCTCAGCCCATATTGACTGACTGGGAAGCTAAAAGGGGCTTTCTAAACCTCTAGGCGAGATGGGGCAGATAAATGTCATCATAATATAAAATATATAGTATTATCATACACCCTCTCACGTGCGCGAACACACACACACGCATATCATTGTTATTATATAAATAATAAAGCCGGAGCTAAGGGGCCACTTGGTCCATCATCCAACAACATTGTCTCTTCAGGGGTCCTTGGTGCTCTCTGAGCTTGGTGGTTTTCTTGCAGATCAGTGCTAGAAGAGAGAGGAATTTGCTCTCTCTTTATATACTTAGTGGCTTGTCCTATCAGGGTTGATGGAGGTGTTCCTGGTAGTTTCTTGATTGGGCGGTTGTTTACTTATTTATTTAGCGTATGGCATATCGTACATGGACTAGCAGTATATATTAACATTTCACCTAGATTAGAAAAACACAATAAAATATAAATGTTAAAAAGATTTTTGTTCAGATACCAATAGGCCGGCTAACCATTGAAGTGCAGCCTCCTTTATATTAGATAGATAGATAGATAGATAGATAGATAGATAGATAGATAGATAGATAGATAGATAGATAGATAGATAGATAGATAGATAGATAGATAGATAGATAGATAGATAGATAGATAGATAGATCTACACGATATGTTGCAGGTCTGCGCAGGCCCCAGCTGCACACATTCGGTCATGCGTCAATGCAATTGCAGATAGCAATGATGGGAAGCTAGTGGTTTGGCATTGCCTCCTTACTAGGACCAAGAGAGAAGGACTGACCCCAAGGTCAGCACAGTTGACTTTCATGCCTAAGGTGGGACTAGAACCGACAGTCTTCCGATTTCTAGTCCCGTGCCTTAAGTATCCCGCATTGTCTCTCACTGTCTATGGAGATTCTCAGTCATCAGGGTCAGAATGGTCCCAAAGATGCTTTTTCAGTAGCAACTGGACTTCTTGATTTTCTTGGAAGACGTGCGGCTTCTCATACAAGAAGGTTATTCAGCTTCTACTGGACATCACTTAAGGGCCTTGGCATGATTTTGTAAAAACCTAAGGCAGTGTCACAACTCGTGGAGGCTAGTTGAAAAGATACTATAGGAGTGATATTGGCCATACCTAAATACAATACGTTTGTGTTTTATTTATTATTGCGAATCACTTGGGGGTGCCAGCAAATTTTAGGGACGTCACAAATTTGGAGGTGGTGTACTCGGTCAACCCTGGAGTTCAATTTAATACAGTTCCCGCTTTCCCTGGATAAACCATTTAGTTACCTGCAAACTGCATGCAGGCTGGGGAATTCTGGGACTTGAAGTCCACAAAAATTGCCAAGTTTGAGAAACGCTGGATGACTTATAGGGATTAAACTTGTCCCCTGCTGGCTGGGAATGGATGTGCAATACTCTGTGACACTCCCCCTTTGCGGGGGCCTTTTATATAGGGCGCCCCCAATACAATCCAGATTTCTGCATTGTCTTTTTTCCGTCCTTAACTCCAATCCAAAGTCTTCCTCCATATATGCTCCAGCGAACTCGGAAGTCTTGGTTCTACCGGCCGCTCTACCATTTCCACCCGAGCTCTCTGGTTACATTTCTATAGTTCGACGGTTTCAAGAGCGGAAGCCCAGTCTTTCCTCCGCTCTCCTTCCCTACCTCTATGGTGCCTTTCGCTTCTGCCGAAATAGGGGACGCGCTTCTTGATGGCGTACACAGCCCGGCGACGCCCCGAGAAGGCATGTCCAGGGCGAAGGAGAAGGCAAAGGTGTGAGCCGGCGGCGCTGCTGCCGTTGCAGCAAGGCCAGGTGAGGCGGGGGCTTCAGGGAAGCTTCCCCGAACCTGCCGCTCGACGCCGCCTTTTCATGGGCGGCGTGGGTACTAGGAGTTGCGTTCCCACGACACGCGTTGCCCGATGAACTCAATTGCCTGTGTTCGCACTCCCTTCTAGTAACATCACCGGAGGGAGCCGGGCGTTTAGTAAGTTATTGCTGTTATTGTTAATATTATTTGGTGCTTTCCACTTAGTCTCGACTCCTGGCCACTGCCTGACCAAATCCCTGCGGTTTTCTTGGCAAGGTTTCCCCCCCCCCCAGCTGCGGTTAGAATAGAATAACCGAGTTGGAAGGGACCTTGGAGGTCTTCTAGTCCAACCCCCTGCTTAGGCAGGCAACCCTATACCATTTCAGACAAATGGTTTGCTGTTGCTTCCTTCCTAGGGCCGAGAGAGAGTGACTGGCCCAAAGCTGGTTTTGGAGTGACTGACCCAGATGACTTTTCTGCCTCTAAAAGCAAGATTAGAACTCACAGCCTCCCACTTTCTAGTCTGCTGCCCTAACCACGGAACTAGACCAAAGACGCTCTAAAATTTGCGTATTTTTTTAATGCAGCCTTTGTTATTTTTTTATAAATAACTCAAGGCGGCAAATATATCTAATGCTCCTTCCTTCTCTTATTTTCGCCATGCAGCGACAGCCCTAGGGTTAGGGTTAGACTTAGGCTGACTAGGAGAGGAATTGGCCCAAAGCTGGTTTCTCATACCTAAGGTGGTACTAAAACTCAGCCCCCACCCCCAATTTCTAGCCTGGCACCTTCCACCCCAATTGACTAGCTGTCTATTTTTCACCCCAGTGAAATGATATTCACGAATGGGCATACTAGGAAGATTAGAAACTAAGATGCAGCAAGAAATTAGCCCAGTTCAAAAATAAGGGGTCTTATATGTAGAGACAGGTAAGCGGGTAGCTTTGCAGCAAGCAGGTGGCAGGTGAAACTTGTCACGAGGTTGCATATAAATTCCAGTAACGCTGGGTTATTTTTGAGATCCCCACGCAGGTGTCAGGAGGGACAGAGCAGAGCGCCTTGAAGATGGAAGAAATAGGTGTGATGTAGGTAGACATAAAACATTTTAATAAATGCGTCAGTTTCAAAACTAGCAGCGAAGGTAAAATCTAATCTCACTCCTTTTAATATTAACCATAGCAATAAATTTATGTATGTTTGGTGAGGTTTATCTTTAAAGTTAGCACCTATCAAAGTAACCTTAATTCATCATCATAGGCCTTTTTGAAGGCCGCGCCATCTCTCGCTAAGGGACAAGCAGGTACAGCAGCCACCAAAGAAAGAAACCTTTTAAATGGTGTTTTAAGTGTAGTATTCTTTATTAATAAAACCTTACTAATATTAGGTTATCTTATTCTGCCCCAGGGTCGCAGCAAAAGGGCCTCCCGTCGCCCTATTAATATTAATAAGGCGTTAATAATTAAGATAGAGAATAATAACCTTAAAATCCCATTCAAAAGGTTTATTTATTTCGGCGGCCGCAATGCCCGTTTTGACCACAGGAGGGCACGTTTTTCCGTCCCATAGCATTAACATCTAGACCTTCTCGGCATGGCGGCCTCCCGTCCGTTCAAATTGGCCATCCCCCAGTTCATTTGGAATCGACCTTCCTATTATGGCCGACTCCTTGTCCGGTGCTTTTAGTCATCCCTCGCAACTTCCTTTCGCAGCGGCCTTCTCACCATAGAGACTTCCTGTCCGTTGCTGCTATCGTCCCCCAGGGCCTTTGACGGCGACTTTCTCGCCATAGAGACCTCCTTTCCATCCCGTCGGCAACTTCCTGTCCTCTTTTCTGCTCTACGCTGCCGCAAGAAGGGGAAAAAGCCTCGTACTACCGCAGGTGAGCCGAGCAGCCACAAAAAGAAATAAAGCTTTTAAATGGAGTTTTAAGTGTAGTATTTATTAACGAAACCTCAGTAATATTAGGTGATGTTTTTGTGTCCCCGCGTCGCAGCAAAAGGGCTTCCCTTCTCCCTATTAACATTAATAAGGCGTTACTAATAAAGATAAGAGGATAATAACTTTAAAATCCCATTAAAAAGGTCTATTTCTTTCGGCACAGTTTTACGTCGCAAAGCATAGGCATCGAGGCAATCCCAGGCGGGTGAATCTGGAATGGAGGGTTTAGGGATGGAAGAAACAAGGGACGGGCGGGGAGGCCGGCGGGCAGCTGCTTCTAAGTGTGCACGGTGCCTCTGGGCATATGTAAAGTGCGAGGGGAAAGTGGAGGGAAGGAAATCTTGGCTGCCTCCAGCTTCACTTGCTCATCCCATATTGACTGACTGGGAAGCAAAAAGGGGCTTTCTAAACCTCTAGGCGAGATGGGGCAGATAAATGCAATCATAATATAAATTATATAGTATTATCATACACCCACGCACGCACACACACACACACACGCATATTATTGTTATTATATAAATAATAAAGCCGGAGCTAAGGGGCCACTTGGTCCATCATCCAACAACATTGTCTCTTCAGGGGTCCTTGGTGCTCTCTGAGCTTGGTGGTTTTCTTGCAGACGTTTCGTGACCCAACTAGGTAACATCATCAGTGCTAGAAGAGAGATGAATTTGCTCTCTCTTTATATACTTAGTGGCTTGTCCTATCAGTGTTGATGGAGGTGTTCCTGGTAGTTTCTTGATTGGGCGGTTGTTTACTTATTTATTTAGCGTATGGCATATCATACATGGACTTGCAGTATATATTAACATTTCACCTAGATTAGAAAAACACAATAAAATATAAATGTTAAAAAGATTTTTGTTCAGATACCAATAGGCCGTCTAACCATTGAAGTGCAGCCTCCTTTATATTAGATAGATAGATAGATAGATTGATAGATTGATAGATTGATAGATAGATAGATTGATAGATAGATAGGGTAGATAGATGTACACGATATGTTGCAGGTGTGCGCAGGCCCCAGCTGCACACATTCGGTCGTGCGTCAATGCAATTGCAGATAGCTATGATGGGAAGCTGGTGGTTTGGCATTGCCTCCTTACTAGGACCAAGAGAGAAGGACTGACCCCAAGGTCACCACAGTTGACTTTCATGCCTAAGGTGGGACTAGAACCGACAGTCTTCCGATTTCTAGTCCAGTGCCTTAAGTATTGTCTCTCACTGTCTATGGAGATTCTCAGTCATCCGGGTCATAATTGTCCCAAAGATGCTTTTTCAGGAGGCAACTGGACTTCCTTGATTTTCTTTGAAGACGTTTCGCTTCTCATACAAGAAGGTTCTTCAGCTCTGACTGGAGCATCACTTAATGGTCTTGGCTGCTTTTGTAAAACCTAAGCAGTGTCACAACTAGTGGAGGCTAGTGAAAAGATACTATCGGAGTGTATTGTACCATACGCTAAATAAATACGTTTGTGTTTTTATTTATTTATTGCGATCGCTTGGGGGTTGCCAGCAAATTTTAGGGGACGTCACAAATTTGGAGGTGGTGTACTCGGTCAACCCTGGAGTCCAATTTAATACAGTTCCTGCTTTCCCTGGATAAACCATTTAGTTACCTGCAAACTGCATGCAGGCTGGGGAATTCTGGGACTTGAAGTCCACAAAAATTGCCAAGTTTGAGAAACGCTGGATGACTTATAGGGATTAAACCTGTCCCCTGCTGGCTGGGAATGGATGTGCAATACTCTGTGACACTCCACCTTGGCGGGGGGCTTTTATATAGGGCACCCCCAATACAATCCAGATTTCTGCATTGTCTTTTTTCCGTCCTTAACTCCAATCCAAAGTCTTCCTCCATATATGCTCCAGCAAACTCGGAAGTCTTGGTTCTACCGGCCGCTCTACCATTTCCACCCGAGCTCTCTGGTTACATTTCTATGGCGATTCCCAAGTTCGACGTTTTCAAGAGCGGAAAGCCCAGTCTGCCCTCCGCTCTCCTTTCCTACCTCTATGGTGCTTTTCCGCTTCTCTGCCGAAATAGGGGACGCGCCTTCTGATGGCGTCACAGCACAGCGACGCCCCGAGAAGGCTGTCCCACGGCGAAGGAGAAGCACGGAGAAGGCAAAGGTGGAGCCGGCGCCGCTGCTGCCTTTGGATCGAGGCCAGGTGAGGCTGGGGCTTCAGGGAATCTTCCCCGAATCTGCCGCTCGGTGTGGGTACTAGGAGTTGCGTTCCCACGACACGCGTTGCCCGATGAACTCAATTGCCTGTGTTCGCACTCCCTTCTAGTAACGTCACCGGAGGGAGCCGGGCGTTTAGTAAGTTATTGCTGTTATTCTTAATATTATTTGGTGCTTTCGACTTAGTCTCGACTCTTGGCCATTGCCTGACCAAATCCCTGCGGTTTTCTTGGCAAGGTTTCCCCCCCCCCAGCTGCGGTTAGAATAGAATAACCGAGTTGGAAGGGACCTTGGAGATCTTCTAGTCCAACCCCCTGCTTAGGCAGGCAACCCTATACCATTTCAGACAAATGGTTTGCCATTGCTTCCTTCCTAGGGCCGAGAGAGAGTGACTGGCCCAAAGCTGGTTTTGGAGTGACTGACCCAGATGACTTTTCTGCCTCTAAAAGCAAGATTAGAACTCACAGCCTCCCACTTTCTAGTCTGCTGCCTTAACCAAGACTAGACCAAAGCCGCTCTAAATTTTGCGTATATTTTTAATCCAGCCTTTGTTATTTTTATAAATAACTCAAGGCGGCAAATATATCTAATGCTCCTTCCTTCTCTTATTTTCGCCATGCAGCAACAGCCCTAGGGTTAGGGTTAGACTTAGGCTGACTAGGAGAGGAATTGGCCCGAAGCTGGTTTCTCATACCTAAGGTGGTACTAAAACTCAGCCCCCACCCCCAATTTCTAGCCCGGCACCTTCCACCCCAATTGACTAGCTGTCTATTTTTCACCCCAGTGAAATGATATTCACGAATGGGCATACTGGGAAGATTAGAAACTAAGATGCAGCAAGAAATTAGCCCAGTTCAAAAATAAGAGATCTTATATGTAGAGACAGGTAAGCGGGTAGCTTTGCAGCAAGCAGGTGGCAGATGAAACTTGTCACCAGGTTGCATATAAATTCCAGTAACGCTGGGTTATTTTTGAGATCCCCACGCAGGTGTCAGGAGGGACAGAGCAGAGCGCCTTGAAGATGGAAGAAATAGGTGTGATGTAGGTAGACATAAAACATTTTAATAAATGCGTCAGTTTCAAAACTAGCAGCGAAGGTAAAATCTAATCTCACTCCTTTTAATATTAACCATAGCAATAAATTTATGTATGTTTGGTGAGGTTTATCTTTAAAGTTAGCACCTATCAAAGTAACCTTAATTCATCATCATAGGCCCATCTCTCGCTAAGGGACAAGCAGGTGCAGCAGCCACCAAAGAAATAAACCTTTTAAATGGCGTTTTAAGTTTATTATTCTTTATTAATAAAACCTTACTAATATTAGGTTATCTTATTCTGCCCCAGGGTCGCAGCAAAAGGACCTCCCGTCGCCCTATTAATATTAATAAGGCGTTAATAATAAAGATAGAGAAGAATAACCTTAAAATCCCATTCAAAAGGTTTATTTATTTCGGCGGCCGCAATGCCCGTTTTGACCACAGGAGGGCACGTTTTTCCGTCCCATAGCATTAACACCTAGACCTTCTCGGCATGGCGGCCTCCCGTCCGTTCAAATTGGCCATCCCCCAGTTCATTTGGAATCGACCTTCCTATTATGGCCGACTCCTTGTCCGTTGCTTTTAGTCGTCCCTCGCAACTTCCTTTGCAGGACCTTCTCGCCATAGAGACCTCCTGTCCGTTGCTGCTATCGTCCCCCAGGGCCTTTGACGGCGACCTTCTCGCCATAGAGACCTCCTGTCCATCCCGTCGGCAACTCCCTGTCCTCTTTTCTGCTCTACTTTGCCGCAAGAAGGGAAAAAAGCCTCGTACTACCGCAGGTGAGCCGAGCAGCCACAAAAAGAAATAAAGCTTTTAAATGGAGTTTTAAGTGTAGTATTTATTAATGAAACCTCAGTAAATATTAGGGGATGTTGTTGTGTCCCAGCGTCGCAGCAAAAGGGCTTCCCTTCTCCCTATAACATAATAAGGCGTTACTAATAAAGATAAGAGGATAATAACTTTAAAATCCCATTAAAAAGGTCTATTTCTTTCGGCACAGTTTTACGTCCAAAAGAATAGCACGAGGCAATCCCAGGCGGGTGAATCTGGAATGGAGGGTTTAGTGATGGAAGAAACAAGGGACGGGCGGGGAGCCCGGCGGGCAGCAGGCTTCTAAGTGATGCATGGTGCCTATGGGATATGTAAGTGCGAGGGGAAAGAGGAGGGAAGGAAATTCGGCTGCCTCCAGCTCCACTTGCCTCAGGCCATATTGACTGACTGGGAAGCTAAAGGGGCTTTCTAAACCTCTAGGCGAGATTGGGCAGATAAATTCATCATAATATAAAATATATAGTATTATCATACACCCACGCACGCACGGGCGCACACACACACACACGCATATCATTGTTGTTATATGAATAATAAAGCCGGAGCTAAAGGGGCCACTTGGTCCATCATCCAACAACATTGTCTCTTCAGGGTCCTTGGTGCTCTCTGAGCTTGGTGGTTTTTTTGCAGACGTTTCGTGACCCAACTAGGTAACATCATCAGTGCTAGAAGAGAGAGGAATTTGCTCTCTCTTTATATACTTAGTTGCTTGTCCTATCAGGGTTGATGGAGGTTTTCCTGGTAGTTTCTTGATTGGGCGGTTGTTTACTTATTTATTTAGCGTATGGCATATCATACATGGACTAGCAGTATATATTAACATTTCACCTAGATTAGAAAAACACAATAAAATATAAATGTTAAAAAGATTTTTGTTCAGATACCAATAGGCCGTCTAACCATTGAAGTGCAGCCTCCTTTATTATTAGATAGATAGATAGATAGATAGATAGATAGATAGATAGATAATAGATAGATAGATAGAATAGATAGGAGATAGATAGGTAGATAGATTAGTTAGATAGATAGATAGATAGATAGATAGATAGATAGATAGATAGATAGATAGAAGATAGATCTACACGCTTATGTGCAGGTGTGCGCAGGCCCAGCTTGCACACATTCGGTAGTGAGTCAAGCAATGCAGAAGCTTATATGGGAGTGTGGTTGGCTTTGGCATTGCCTCTTACTAGGCCCAAGAGAGAAGGACGACACAAGGTCACACAGTTGAATTTATGCCAAGGGGGGACTAAGAAAACCCGGACAGGTCTCCGATTTCTAGTCCAGTTGACTTAAGTATCCGCATTGTCTCTCACTGTCTATGGAGATTCTCACAGTCATCCGGGTCATAATTGTCCCAAAGATGCTTTTTCAGGAGGCAACTGGACTTTCTTGATTTTCTTTGAAGACGTTTCGCTTCTCATACAAGAAGCTTCTTCAGCTCTGACTGGAGCATCACTTAATGGCCTCGGCTGCTTTTGTAAAACCTAAGTAGTGTCACAACTAGTGGAGGCTAGTGAAAAGATGCTATTGGAGTGTATTGTGTCATACGCTAAATAAATACGTTTGTGTTTTTATTTATTTATTGCGATCACTTGGGGGTCGCCAGCAAATTTTAGGGGACGTCACAAATTTGGAGGTGGTGTACTTGGTCAACCGTGGAGTCCAATTTAATACAGTTCCTGCTTTTCCTGGATAAACCATTTAGTTACCTGCAAAGTGCATGCAGGCTGGGGAATTCTGGGACTTGAAGTCCACAAAAATTGCCAAGTTTGAGAAACGCTGGATGACTTATAGGGATTAAACCTGTCCCATGCTGGCTGGGAATGGATGTGCAATACTCTGTGACACTCCACCTTTGCGGGGGGCTTTTATATAGGGCGCCCCCAATACAATCCAGATTTCTGCATTGTCTTTTTTCCGTCCTTAACTCCAATCCAAAGTCTTCCTCCATATATGCTCCAGCAAACTCGGAAGTCTTGGTTCTACCGGCCGCTCTACTATTTCCATCCGAGCTCTCTGGTTACATATCTATGGCGATTCCCAAGTTCGACGGTTTCAAGAGCGGAAAGCCCAGTCTTTCCTCCGCTCTCCTTTCCTACCTCTATGGTGCCTTTCGGCTTCTCTGCCGATATAGGGGACGCGACTTACTGATGGCGTCCAGCCATGGCCGACGCCCCGAGGAAGGCTGTCCACAGGGCGAAGGAGAGGCAAAGGTGGAGCCGGCGGCGCTGCTGCATTTGCATCAAGGCCAGGTGAGGCGGGGGCTTCAGGAAGCTTCCCCGAATCTGCCGCTCGACGTCGCCTTTTCACGGGCGGCGTGGGTACTAGGAGTTGCGTTCCCACGACACGCGTTGCCCGATGAACTCAATTGCCTGTGTTCGCACTCCCTTCTAGTAACATCACCGGAGGGAGCCGGGCGTTTAGCAAGTTATTGCTGTTATTCTTGATATTATTTGGTGCTTTCCACTTAGTCTCGACTCCTGGCCATTGCCTGACCAAATCCCTGCGGTTTTCTTGGCAAGGTTTTTTCCCCCAGCTGCGGTTAGGATAGAATAACCGAGTTGGAAGGGACCTTGGAGGTCTTCTAGTCCAACCCCCTGCTTAGGCAGGCAACCCTATACCATTTCAGACAAATGGTTTGCCGTTGCTTCCTTCCTAGGGCCTGAGAGAGAGTGACTGGCCCAAAGCTTGTTTTGGAGTGACTGACCCAAGATGACTTTTCTGCATCTAAAAGCAAGATTAGAACCACAGCCTCCCCACCTTTATTGTCCACTTCATAACCACGACTAGACCAAAGCCGCTCTAAATTTTGCGTATTTTTTTAATCCAGCCTTTGTTATTTTTATAAATAACTCAAGGCGGCAAATATATCTAATGCTCCTTCCTTCTCTTATTTTCGCCATGCAGCAACAGCCCTAGGGTTAGGGTTAGACTTAGGCTGACTAGGAGAGGAATTGGCCCGAAGCTGGTTTCTCATACCTAAGGTGGTACTAAAACTCAGCCCCCACCCCCAATTTCTACCCCGGCACCTTCCACCCCAATTGACTAGCTGTCTATTTTTCACCCCAGTGAAATGATATTCACGAATGGGCATACTAGGAAGATTAGAAACTAAGATGCAGCAAGAAATTAGCTCAGTTCAAAAATAAGGGGTCTTATATGTAGAGACAGGTAAGCGGGTAGCTTTGCAGCAAGCAGGTGGCAGATGAAACTTGTCACCAGGTTGCATATAAATTCCAGTAACGCTGGGTTATTTTTGAGATCCCCACGCAGGTGTCAGGAGGGACAGAGCAGAGCACCTTGAAGATGGAAGAAATAGGTGTGATGTAGGTAGACATAAAACATTTTAATAAATGCGTCAGTTTCAAAACTAGCAGCGAAGGTAAAATCTAATCTCACTCCTTTTAATATTAACCATAGCAATAAATTTATGTATGTTTGGTGAGGTTTATCTTTAAAGTTAGCACCTATCAAAGTAACCTTAATTCATCATCATAGGCCTTTTTGAAGGCCGCGCCATCTCTCGCTAAGGGACAAGCAGGTACAGCAGCCACCAAAGAAAGAAACCTTTTAAATGGCGTTTTAAGTTTATTATTCTTTATTAATAAAACCTTACTAATATTAGGTTATCTTATTCTGCCCCAGGGTCGCAGCAAAAGGGCCTCCCGTCGCCCTATTAATATTAATAAGGCGTTAATAATAAAGAGAGAGAATAATAACCTTAAAATCCCATTCAAAAGGTTTTATTTATTTCGGCGGCCGCAATACCCGTTTTGACCACAGGAGGGCACGTTTTTCCGTCCCATAGCATTAACACCTAGACCTTCTCGGCATGGCGGCCTCCCGTCCGTCCAAATTGGCCATCCCCCAGTTCATTTGGAATCGACCTTCCTATTATGGCCGACGTCTTGTCCGGTGCTTTTAGTCATCCGTCGGCACCTTCCTGTCCTCTCTTCTGCTCTACGCTGCCGCAAGAAGGGAAAAAAGCCTCGTACTGCCGCAGGTGAGCCGAGCAGCCACCAAAAAGAAATAAAGCTTTTAAAATGGAGTTTTAAGTGTAGTATTTATCTAACGAAACCTCAGTAATATTAGGTGATGTTTTTGTGTCACCGTCGTCGCAGCAAAAGGCTTCCCTTCTCCCTATTAACATTAATAAGGCGTTACTAATAAGATAAGAGATAATAACTTTAAAATCCATTAAAAAAGGTCTATTCTTTTCGGCACAGTTTTACGTCGCAAAGGCATAGGCATAGATGCAATCCCAGGCGGGTGAATATGGAATGGAGGGTTTAGGGATGGAAGAAACAAGGGACGGGCGGGGAGGCGGCGCGGCAGCTGCTATAAGTGTGCATGGTGGCCTCTGGGCATATGTAAAGTGCGAGGGGAAAAGGAGGGTAAGGAAATCTCGGCTGCCTCCAGCTTCACTTGCTCAGCCCATATTGACTGACTGGGAAGCTAAAAGGGGCTTCTTAAACCTCTAGGCGAGATGGGGCAGATAAATGTAATCATAATATAAATTATATAGTATTATCATACACCCACGCACACACACACACAAACACACGCATATCATTGTTATTATATAAATAATAAAGCCGGAGCTAAGGGGCCACTTGGTCCATCATCCAACAACATTGTCTCTTCAGGGGTCCTTGGTGCTCTCTGAGCTTGGTGGTTTTCTTGCAGACGTTTCGTGACCCAACTAGGTAACATCATCAGTTCTAGAAGAGAGAGGAATTTGCTCTCTCTTTATATACTTAGTGGCTTGTCCTATCAGGGTTGATGGAGGTGTTCCTGGTAGTTTCTTGATTGGGCGGTTGTTTACTTATTTATTTAGCGTATGGCATATCATACATGGACTTGCAGTATATATTAACATTTCACCTAGATTAGAAAAACACAATAAAATATAAATGTTAAAAAGATTTTTGTTCAGTTACCAATAGGCCGTCTAACCATTGAAGTGCAGCCTCCTTTATATTAGATAGATAGATAGATAGATAGATAGATAGATAGATAGATAGATAGATAGATAGATAGATAGATAGATAGATAGATAGATAGATAGATAGATAGATAGATAGATAGATCTACACAATATGTTGCAGGTGTGCGCAGGCCCCAGCTGCACACATTCGGTCGTGCGTCAATGCAATTGCAGATAGCTATGATGGGAAGCTGGTGGTTTGGCATTGCATCCTTACTAGGACCAAGAGAGAAGGACTGACCCCAAGGTCACCACAGTTGACTTTCATGCCTAAGGTGGGAGTAGAACCGACAGTCTTCCGATTTCTAGTCCAGTGCCTTAAGTATCCCGCATTGTCTCTCACTGTCTATGGAGATTCTCAGTCATCCGGGTCATAATTGTCCCAAAGATGCTTTTTCAGGAGGCAACTGGACTTTCTTGATTTTCTTTGAAGACGTTTCGCTTCTCATACAAGAAGGTTCTTCAGCTCTGACTGGAGCATCACTTAATGGCCTTGGCTGCTTTTGTAAAACCTAAGCAATGTCACAACTAGTGGAGGCTAGTGAAAAGATACTATCGGAGTGTATTGTGCCATACGCTAAATAAATACGTTTTGTGTTTTTATTTATTTATTGCGATCGCTTGGGGGTTGCCAGCAAATTTTAGGGGACGTCACAAATTTGGAGGTGGTGTACTCGGTCAACCCTGCTTTTCCTGGATAAACCATTTAGTTACCTGCAAACTGCATGCAGGCTGGGGAATTCTGGGACTTGAAGTCCACAAAAATTGCCAACTTTGAGAAATGCTGGATGACTTATAGGGATTAAACTTGTCCCCTGCTGGCTGGGAATGGATGTGCAATACTCTGTGACACTCCACCTTTGCGGGGGGCTTTTATATAGGGCGCCCCCAATACAATCCAGATTTCTGCATTGTCTTTTTTCCGTCCTTAACTCCAATCCAAAGTCTTCCTCCATATATGCTCCAGCAAACTCGGAAGTCTTGGTTCTACCGGCCGCTCTACCATTTCCATCCGAGCTCTCTGGTTACATTTCTATGGCGATTCCCAAGTTCGACGGTTTCAAGCGCGGAAAGCCCAGTCTTTCCTCCGCTCTCCTTTCCTACCTCTATGGTGCCTTTCGGCTTCTCTGCCGAAATAGGGGACGCGCCTTCTGATGGTGTCACAGCCCGGCGACGCCCCGAGAAGGCTGTCCCGGGGCGAAGGAGAAGGCAAAGGTGGAGTCGGCGGCGCTGCTGCCTTTGCAGCAAGGCCAGGTGAGGCGGGGGCTTCAGGGAAGCTTCCCCGAATCTGCCGCTCGACGCCGCCTTTTCATGGTGCTCGCGGTTGTTTTTTGTTATTTTTGTTTTATTATATTTTCTTTTTTTTTTTGCCTAGGAGTTGCGTTCCCCCGACACGCGTTGCCGATGAAACTCAATGCCTGTGTTCGCACTACCCTTCTAGTAACATCAACAGGAGGGAGCCGGGCGTTTAGTAAAGTTATTGATGTATACTTAATATTATTTGGTGCTTTCACTTAGTCTCGACTCCTGGCCATTGCCTGACAAATCCCTGCGGTTTTCTTGGCAAGGTTTTTCCCCCCCGCTGCGGTGTAGAATAGAATAACTCTGAGTTGGAAGGACCTTGGAGTTCTTCTGTCCAACCCCCTTGCTTAGGCCAGGGCAACCCTATACCGTTTCAGACAAATGGTTTGCAGTGCTTCCTTCCTAGGGCCGAGAGAAGAGTGACTGGCCCAAGCTGGTTTTTGGAGTGACTTGACCAAGAGACTTTCGCCTCTAAAAGCCAAGGATTAGAAATCACAGCCTCCCACTTTCTAGTCTGCTGCCTTAACCCCGACTAGACCCAAGCCGCTCTAAATTTTGCATATTTTTTTAATCCAGCCTTTGTTATTTTTATAAATAACTCAAGGCGGCAAATATATCTAATGCTCCTTCCTTCTCTTATTTTCGCCATGCAGCAACAGCCCTAGGGTTAGGGTTAGACTTAGGCTGACTAGGAGAGGAATTGGCCCGAAGCTGGTTTCTCATACCTAAGGTGGTACTAAAACTCAGCCCCCACCCCCAATTTCTAGCCCGGCACCTTCCACCCCAATTGACTAGCTGTCTATTTTTCACCCCAGTGAAATGATATTCACGAATGGGCATACTGGGAAGATTAGAAACTAAGATGCAGCAAGAAATTAGCCCAGTTCAAAAATAAGAGATCTTATATGTAGAGACAGGTAAGCGGGTAGCTTTGCAGCAAGCAGGTGGCAGATGAAACTTGTCACCAGGTTGCATATAAATTCCAGTAACGCTGGGTTATTTTTGAGATCCCCACGCAGGTGTCAGGAGGGACAGAGCAGAGCGCCTTGAAGATGGAAGAAATAGGTGTGATGTAGGTAGACATAAAACATTTTAATAAATGCGTCAGTTTCAAAACTAGCAGCGAAGGTAAAATCTAATCTCACTCATTTTAATATTAACCACAGCAATAAATTTATGTATGTTTGGTGAGGTTTATCTTTAAAGTTAGCACCTATCAAAGTAACCTTAATTCATCATTATAGGCCTTTTTGAAGGCCGCGCCATCTCTCGCTAAGGGACAAGCAGGTACAGCAGCCACCAAAAGAAATAAACCTTTTAAATGGCGTTTTAAGTTTATTATTCTTTATTAATAAAACCTTACTAATATTAGGTTATCTTATTCTGCCCCAGGGTCGCAGCAAAAGGGCCTCCCGTCGCCCTATTAATATTAATAAGGCATTAATAATAAAGATAGAGAATAATAACCTTAAAATCCCATTCAAAAGGTTTATTTATTTCGGCGGCCGCAATACCCCTTTTTGACCACAGGAGGGCACGTTTTTCCGTCGCATAGCATTAA
>JALGBA010003401.1:0-33536 GCA_023970755.1 Azemiops feae | reverse complement strand
GTGACAGTGACTCAGTTCCTGCTCTGTTTCTGCCCAGAAGCTCCCATTAACCCTTGGAGGTCGAGCATGAGCAAAGAAACGCGGCCGTTCTGTCAGAACAGAGGCCCTCCTCACCAGGGACTAGGAACTTGAGAGGTTTAGGGATGTATCCCGGAAAAACATGCCGTTTGGAAGCAGAGAGTGGGCCAATTTTTTTTGAGATAATCCCCCTAAATCCATCATTTCTTGATCCATTATTGCTCCGATTCCTCCCCATTGGCTATAAATATAGGGGGGGGGGAAGAGAATTTCAGGGACTACAAAGTCCTCGACTTACAGCGGAAGGAGGCGATTTAGGACCCTTTTTCACACTTAACGACCGTTGAACGCTCCCCGTGGTCACTCAATTAATTAATTAATTTCTCAATCCAACAGCAGGGGTGATTAACGAATTAATGCATTAAAATTAATTTAAGACATTAGCAAGGCGGGGTATTTCCCCCCCCCCAACTTTATCTAATTTTCCAGATTCTAGAAATCGCGGAATATTAGAAAATCCTGGACAGGAAGTCCTCGATTTACGACGGTTCATTTAGTGACCGTTCAAACGTAGGAAAAACCCCCGCAACTGATGAGCGTTTTTTCACACTTAACGACCGTCGCCAGCATCCCCCGGGGGTCAGGTGATTTTCATCCCAATCTTTGACCACTGACTCGGCTTTATGACGGTCGCGCGTGTCCCGGAATCACCGGAGCCCCGTTTTGCGATCATCTGGACCAGCAAAGTCAACGGGGGGGAAAGCCAGATTCGCTTAACGACCAGGTGACTAATATAACAACTTGCAGGCAAGGGAGGTCGTAAAACGGGTGCAAAATCCATTTAAGAAATGTCTTGCTTAGCAAGTGGAATTTGGAGCCCGCTCGCGGTCGTATGTTTGAGGACTGCCTGTATCCCGGATGTTATTCGGCGAAAGAAAAAAAAGAGAGGAAACGGAGGACGATCCTGTCAATCAAAACATTCTCCCGCCTCCGCCGAACGAGCTCAGGAAAACTTATTAAAAGGCTTTTTTTTATTATGATGATTATTTAGAAAGAAAAAAAAAAAGGAGAATTTTGTCGGTTTTCCAAAATATACAACGAAGAGAGAAAGAGGAAAAGAAATCAATAGATTCGGGGGAAAGAAAAGACGAAGAAAAAGAGGAGAGAGGGGAAGTCAAGCAGAGGAGGGGAAAGGAGAGGAAGGAAGGAAGGAGAAAAGGAGGGAGAGAGGCAGGCAGGCAGGGAGGGAGGAAGAGAAGCGAGGGAGGAAAGAAGAGAGGGAGGGAGGGAGGAAGAACAAAAAGAGAAAGGGAAGAGAGGAAGTAGATTGAAGGAAAACGATGAGAAGGGAAGGACGGGAAGAAAGGAAGGGAGGGAAGAAGGAAGGAAAAAAGGAGGGAGGGAGAAAAAACAGAAAAAAGGGAAGGAAGTAGACTGAAGGAAGGAAAAGAGAAGAGAGGAGGGAAGGAGGGAGGGAGGGAACAAGAAAGAGAGGAGCGAGGGAAGGAAGGAAGGAAGGAAGGAGAAAGGAAGGAAGGAATGGGAGGAAGAGGAAGGGGGAAAAACAGAAAGAGAAAAAAGGGAAGGAAGGAAGGAAAGAGGGAAGGAAGGAAAACCAAAAGCGCAGGGAGGGAGGAAGACAGAAAAAGAGGGAGGGAGGGAGGGAGGGAGGGAAGGAAGGAAGGAAAGAAAGAAGGAAGGATAGGAAAGGGAAAGGAAAAGAGAGAAGGGAGGAGAGCAGAGGAGGGATTAAAGGAAGGAAGGAAAACAGAAAGGGAGGAAGGAGGGAAAGGAAGGGAAGGGAAAGAGAGAAAGGGAAGGAAGGAAAGAAGGAAGGAAGGGAAGTAAACAAGCCAAGCAGGGGAGGGGAAAGAGGCGAGAAGGAAAGAAGGAGGGAGGGAGGAAGCCGGAAGGATGGAGGGGAGAAAGAAAAGACAGACCGACGGAGGAGAGGAATCAAAAAAAGGGGAAGGAAAAAACGACGAAGGAGAGAGACTGACTTTCCTTCGCTCCGGCGACAAATCAAAACCAAATTCTTTCCCTCCCTTCCTCGGCGGTTCAATCCCGGCCCTCCCCCCCCCGAAAAATCCAGATTTCACCCCGTCCCCTTTTTGGTGGCCGGACCCCCACTCCCCCGACGGACGTAAAGCGAGTCGCCCGCTTTCGAAGGGGACGGCGAGGCGAAACGCGCCAAGGAAACCACATCCTTCCCTTTGTTCTCGGCCGCCGTTTCTCCGCCTCGGGAAGGGCGACAACGCATCCCCGCTTGGATCGGCTTGGGGGGTCGGCAGACCCATCCTCCCCGGCCAAAAAGACACCCCAGAGCCCATCAGTCACCCCCCCCGGAGCAGAACCCAGCCAAGGGGGAGGGGTTTCTCCAGAGGGTCGTTTGAGAGAGAAGGAAGGAAGGAGGGGGGAAGGAAAGGAAAGGAGGGAGGGAGGGCGAGAAAGGAAAGAAGGAAGGAGAGAGGGAGGGAAGGAATAGAAGGGAGGGAAGGAGGAAGGATGGAAAGGAGGGAGAGAGGGCGGAAAGGAAAAAGGAGAAGCGGGAAGGAAGGAAGGAGAAAGGAAGAAAGTGAGGGAGGGAGGAAGGAAGGAAAGAAGGAAGGAAAGTCGAGAAAGAAGGGAAGGAGAGAGGGAGAGAAGGAAGGAATAGAAGAAAGGAAGGGAGGGAGGATGGAAGGAAGGAAAGAAGGAAGGAGAGAGGGAGAGAAGGAAGGAAGGAATAGAAGAAAGGAAGGGAGGGAGGGAGGATGGAAGGAAGGAAGGAAGGATGGAAAGGAGGGAGAGAGGGCAGAAAGGAAGGAAAGGAAAAAGGAGAAACGGAGGAAGGAAGGAAAGGGAAGAAAGAAGGGAGGGAGGAAGAAAAGAAGGGGAAGGGAAAGAAGAAGAAAAGGAGGGAGGGAGGAAAGGAAGAAAAACAAGAAGGGGAAACTGAGCAAGAGGGAAGGAAGGAAACCAGGAAGGAAGAAGGAAGGAAGGAGGGGAAGGAGAGAAGGGAGCGAGGGAGGAAGGAAAGAAAGAAAAAACAAGGAGAAACTGAGAAAGAGGGAAGGAAGGAAGGGAAACAGGGAGGAAGAAGGAAGGGAGGGTGGAAAGGAATGAGGGAGGGAGGAAAGAGGAAGGAGAGAAGGAAGGGAGGGAGGAAAGGAAGGAAATGAGAAACAGGAAAATAGGAAGGAAGGAAGGGGAAATGGAGGAAGAAGGAAGGAAGCAAGGAAGGAAGGAGGAAGAGGAAGGAGAGAAGAGAAGGAAGGAAGGAAGTAAAGAAAGCAGGGAGGGAGCGAATGAGGGAGGAAGGAAAGGAAGAAAAAACAAGGAGAAACTGAGAAGAGGGAAGGAAGGAAGGAAGGGAAATGGAGGAAGAAGCAAGGGAGGGAGGAAAGGAAGGAGGAAAGGAGAAAGAAAGATAGGAAGGAAGGTAGGAAGGAAGGGAAGCAGGGAGAAAGAAGGAAGCAAGCAAGCAAGGAGGGAGGGAGGGAGGGAGGGAGGGAGGAAAGAAAGAAAGAAAGAAAGAAAGGAAGGAAGGAAGGAAAAAAGAAAGAAAGAAAGAAAGAAAGAAAGAAAGAAAGAAAGAAAGAAAGAAAGAAAGAAAGAAAGAAAGAAAGAAAGAAAGAAAGAAAGAAAGAAAGAGTGTCTCTTCTTTTCCTTTGGAGAGACCTTCCAAAGATTCTGTTTCTATCAACGCAACGTTTGGACTTTATCCCCATCAACTCCCACCATTCAGAGGTCTCCTTCCCAGCTTCCTAGTTGGTCAGGTCCTACACACACACGCACACAAACACACACACACAACCGGGGGAGCGCAATATCCGCGGAGCCTCGTTTTAGAGCGAGGAGGTCGCTAACGGGGACCGACGCTCTTTGAAACAAGAGCCGGGACCGGTTCCAACTTCGCCAGGATGGGAACGAATGCCGGACTTTTGTCTCGTTTCCCCCCGCCCCGAAAGGTTTCTAGGGATCGCACACACACAAAAAAAAGCTCCAAACGCTAAACCACAAATGATAGCCAAAAGTCAGCATTCAGAAGCCACCAAAACAGAAAGAAAAACAAGCCCGGATCTGCACAAACCAGCTTTGGAAAAAGAAGAAAGAAAGAAAGAAAGAAAGAAGGAAGGAAGGAAGGAAGGAAGGAAGGAAGGAAGGAAGGAAGGAAGGAAGGAAGGAAGGAAGGAAGGAAGGAAGGAAAGAAAGAAAGAAAGAAAGAAAGAAAGAAAGGAAGAAAGAAAGGAAGAAAGAAAGAAAGAAAGAAAGAAAGAAAGGTTTCCTTCTTGATTTTCGTCCCCGGGCTGCCCATTTCTGCCTCCCAACAAAGTCGGCCGACATGTTCTTGAGGTCTAGAAACTTGACCTGGTTTCTGCTCGGAAAGGGCAGGGGAAAGATGGACACCCCTTCAGCCTAGCCACGATGACAGCTGTCATCCTGGTTAGGCAGAACAGCAGGCTGTGCCGGCCTCATTAGAGCTGTTCTCTGCCTCCACACACAAACACACACACACACACACAC
Source organism: Azemiops feae (assembly GCA_023970755.1). Lineage (NCBI taxonomy): Eukaryota > Metazoa > Chordata > Lepidosauria > Squamata > Viperidae > Azemiops > Azemiops feae. The sequence goes on along the minus strand of JALGBA010003401.1, from coordinate 29,012 downwards.
AAAACCCTTTGCAGTCAGCAAGAAACAACCACCTTGCCACACACACACACACACACCACACACCGCAGCATGCAAACTTCCCCAATGCCGATTTTGAAGTTCCCGTAACTCGGTCTTACAACTGGGATGTGTGTGTGTGTGTGTGTGTGTGTGTTGTGTGTGGGGAGAAAGAGGGGTTTTTTTTGGCAGCCCCTCCCTTCCCCAGCCAGCCGAAGCCCCTGGTCTCTATTGTTCGGCCTCTTCCGCAACAAACAGACGGAGCCGTCCTCCCGTCTGTTTGCAAATTCTCGCTTACCCTCCCGTGGGGAAAAAACCAACAACAGCGAGTAACCTACTATCGTCGGGTTTCTCTCCTCCCGGCCGGGCGGACGGAGCGCCGAGGATGCCTGAAGAAGCCTCTTGGCCCAGCCGCGGAGAACTCCGACCTGCCTCCATGGCAGGGAGGGCGCCGCTAAATTGGACATCGTCGCTCTCTTTAGCTGCTCTCCCGTCTTGCTCTCCTTTTTTCCCACTGCTCGTCTCTGGAATCAGCTCGAGTTTGGGGTGGAACGAGCCGGGGCTGCCCAGCTCTCTTTTGAGGATGCCACCGCCGTCGTTCTGCTCGTTCTTCTCCTTGTCCTCCGTGGGGAGGAGAGGCTCGTTCACCAGGGGGCAGAGGAGGGCGGCATTATCCTGACCGAGGCGGTGGGCCGAGGCCTGCTCGTCGGAAACGGTGGCCGACCTTTTCATCGGTACGCTCGGTTTGCGAGACGGCGCGGAGACCCTCGGAGGAAGGACGCTCAGCGGGGACTCCCGTTCGGGGACAGTGACCGGCTCGGGATATTTGTCTGCCAGGTTGAAGGCGGGGGGGACGGACAAGTGGGAGCACTCTGACATGGCACGGCGCATGGCCTTCCGCTGGGCGCCCCCCCGGCTGAGGAAGCCGCTCTCGGCGGCGGCAGAGTCCAGCTTTTCCTCCAGCTCGGACAGAAACCTCGCGTCTTCGGTCTCGGAGAAGGCGCTGCCCCCTTTCCCATCGTCCTGGGCCAGCTCCACCGTGGTTGTCGGTGGTCCCACCTTGGGCGCAGACCCCAAACTGCTTAGCCGAGAGCCATCCTTGAAAATATCCACCGTGCTTCCGTTCTTCAGTCCGGCAGCTTCGGACAAAAGCGGGGTGAAAGTGGGGTTCCACGCCTGGATCTCCGGCTCCTTCGGGCGACTCGGGGGGTTGTCCGGGATCTCTGGATCGCCTTTGCCATCCGCGTCTCCCGACTTTGGTCCACCTGCCTTCTCCTGATCCGTGATCCCTCTCTTAGGTTCTGGGATTGGAGACCCCCTCAGGCTTCCAGCCGGCTCGGCCTGCAAGCCGGCCAAACCGAGGATGCCCAGACTCTCTCTGGAACGGCTCCTTTCAGATGCCGCCGGCGTCCACTTCTCAAGGTGACCCGAGGCTGGCTGGCACGGCTTGCTCGGCGCCTCGTTTTCCCTTTGGTCCTTCTCCAGCTTCCCTTCGAAAAAACACAGCTTGTCCTCGTCGGTGAAGCTGGGGTTTTCCCCCAGCCCCTCCTGACGGACGGGCAGCCCGATCGCACTAAGCTTACCTTCCGTCCGCTGCCACTCAAAAGCGGTGCCGCCAAATTCCTTCGGCGTGCCCGTGCGGGCGAAAGCATCCGAAAAGCCGTCGGGGTTAGGGGTTTTGCACAGCTGGCTGTACTCGGCGAGGGGGGCCGGGGGCTGTTTGGAGAGCGACATCGCTGCCTGCCTGCCTGCCTGCCTGCCGCTCCTCGCCCGTCTTCCAGGCGGAACGCCAACCCAGCCGGACACCGTGATGTGGTGACGACACGCCAGGCTGCCCCCCCCCCTGCGGTCGGCTGGCAGCGAGCGATCCTTCCTACCATTGTCGCTCTCGCTTCAAACGGCATTCGCACCAAATTGCGTTTTTAAAATGATCAGGTTGGGGGGACGGGAGGGTGTCTCTCCCTGTTCACAATGGGTGCGTTGCAAAGGGTTTCCCCAGCTTTTGTGTTGTGTCGTGTTGTCTTTGAAAGCAGGAGGAAGGAGGGAGGGAGGAGAGGAGGATGGCAGTGCTTCAGCTTTAAATCTCTGTTTTTCTTTTCCCGAGGACCTCAAATCTCTTTTTCTTTTCCCGAGGACCTCAAATCTCTTTTTCGTTTCCCGAGGACCTCAAATCTCTTTCTTTTCCCGAGGACCTCAAATCTCTTTTTCGTTTCCCGAGGACCTCAAATCTCTTTCTTTTCCCGAGGACCTCAAATCTCTTTTTCGTTTCCCGAGGACCTCAAATCTCTTTTTCTGTTCCCGAGGACCTCAAATCTCTTTTTCGTTTCCCGAGGACCTCAACTCCTGCCGTTTTCCTTTCTTCTTCACCCCAGGATCTCAACTCCCCGTCCTTCCCTTTTTGGTGTGTGTGCGTGACCTCGAACAAAAGACGCCATTCAGAAAAAAGCATTCAAAGGTTTAAAGGAAGATTTAAGGCGAGACGTTCAAAATGAACAGCACCGTTGAAAAGGGGGTCTGTTTCGCCGGGACAGCTGCGAGCGCCGCGGGACGTACAGCGCACACAACAACAAAAAAACAACCCACAACATTGGGGCCCAGGCCTTTTCTTCAAAGGGAGAGGGAGGGAAGGACGGGAGTGTGGGACAGATGGTGCCCCACAACTGACCCGTGTTTCTATCCGCTTGAACGGATGAGCAGCACGTATGTCTCCGGGACGGACACCCCAAGATCAGCTTCAGACAGATAGGGAGGGAATAAAGGTGGTCCTCGACGTACAGCCGTTCGCTTAGCGACCATTCCAAGTCAAAATGGCCCTGAGAAAAGCGATCAACGACCAGTCCTCGCACTTAGTCACACGATCCAAGTCCCAGCGTTCGGCAACCGGAATGTATTTACAGCGTCCAGGGAACAGGGGATCCCCATTTGTGAAGAGCAAAGTCAAAGAAGGGAGTCTAGGTTGGCTTAACGGCCCCGCGATTCACTTAACAACAGCATGGCTTTGCTTGACAAGCAGGTCGTAAAACGGGGCGGGCTTCGCTTCACAATTAAACTTGCTTAGAGCAGGGAATTCTGGTCACAAATTGCGGTCATTAAGCCGAGGTCTAACTGGGACATGCGATTTAGGAGGCACGCTAACCCTTTAGAGGAGGCTCCAACGCAGATAAGTCCTCAACTTACAACAGTTCATTTAGTGACCGTTCAAAGTTACAACAGCACTAAAAAAAGAGAGAGTTATGACCGTTTTTCACACTTACGACCTTTGCAGCATTCCCGAGATCAGGCGATTAAAATTCAGACATTTGCAACCTTATTCATATTTATGACGGTGGCTGGGTGCTGCGACATTCTGATGAGCAGAGTCCACAGGGAACCCCGATTCACTTAACAACCAAGTGGCCAACTTAACAACTTCAGCAATTCACTTAACGACCGTGGGAAAACGGTTGTAAAATGGGTCACAACTCACTTAACAACTGTCTCACTTAGCAACAGAAATTCTGCATTGCCGATTGGGGAAGCCGGATTGGCTTAAAAACTGTGTGACTCGCTTAACAACTGCAGCTTCACTTAATGACCTCAAAGATCCCTTCCAACTCTATGATTCTATGATTCTGTAAGGCTCTCCTGCTGGAGTAGGCGGTTGGACTAGATGACCTCCAAGATCCCTTCCAACTCTGATATTCTATGATTCTGTAAGGATTTCCTGCCTGAGCAGGGGGTTGGACTAGATGACCTCCAAGGTCCCCTCCAACTCTGTCCCTCTATGATTCTGTAAGGGTCTCCTGCCTGAGCAGGGGTTAGACTAGATGACCTCCAAGATCCCTTCCAATTCTATTCTTCTATGATTCTGTAAGGGTCTCCTGCCTGAGTAGGGGGTTGGACTAGATGACCTCCAAGATCCCTTCGAACCCTGTTATTCTATAAGCGTCTCATGCCTGAGCAGAGGGTTGGACTAGGTGACCTCCAAGGCCCCTTCCAACTCTGATACTCTATGATTCTGTAAGAATCTCCTACTTGAGCAGGGGGGTGGACTAGATGACCTCCAAGGTCCCCTCCAACTCTGTCCCTCTACGATTCTGTAAGCGTCTCCTGCTTGAGCAGTGGATTGGGCTAGATCAGGGGTAGGCAACCTTGGCTCTTTTATGACTCGTGGACTTCAACTCCCAGAATTCCTGAGCCAGCCATGCTGAGGGGAAAGGGAGAGGTTTCCAAGCTGAGCCATGCTGGCTCAGCAATTCTGGGAGTTGAAGTCCACGAGTCATAAAAGAGCCAAGGTTGCCTACCCCTGAGCTAGATGATTCTGTAAAGGTCTATGATTCTGTAAAGGTCTCTCGCTTGAGAAGGGGGTTGGACTAGATGACCTACAAGGTCCCCTCCAACTCTGTCCCTCTATGATTCTGTAAGGGTCTCCTGCCTGAGCAGGGGTTAGACTAGATGACCTGCAAGGTCCCTTCCAACTCTATGATTCTGATTCTGTAAGGCTCTCCTGCTGGAGTAGGCGGTTGGACTAGATGACCTCCAAGGTCCCTTTCAACTCTGATACTCTATGATTCTGTAAGGGTCTCCTGCTTGAGCAGGGGATTGGACTAGATGATCTCCAAGGTCCCTTCCAACTCTGATACTCTATGATTCTGTAAAGGTCTCTTGCTTGAGAAGGGGGTTGGACTAGATGACCTACAAGGTCCCCTCTAACTCTGTCCCTCTATGATTCTGTAAGGGTCTCCTGCCTGAGCAGGGGTAGACTAGATGACCTCCAAGTTCCCTTCAAATTCTATTCTTCTATGATTCTGTAAGGGTCTCATGCTTGAGTAGGGGGTTGGACTAGATGACCTCCAAGACCCCTTCCAACCCTGTTATTCTATAAGCATCTCCTACTTGAGCTGGGGGTTGGACTAGATGACCTCCAAGGTCCCATCCAACTCTGAAAATCTATGATTCTGTAAGGGTCTCCTGCTTGAGCAGGGGGATGGACTAGATGACCTCCAAGGTCCCATCCAACTGTGAAAATCTATGATTCTGTAAGGGTCTCCTGCTTGAGCTGGGGGTTGGACTAGATGACCTTCAAGGTACCCTCTATGATTCTGTAAGGGTCTCCTGCTTGAGCAGTGGGTTGGGCTAGATGACCTCCAAGGTCCCTTCCAACTCTATTGTTCTATGATTCTGTAAGGGTCTGCTGCCTGAGCAGGGGGTTGGGCTAGATGACCACCAAGGTCCCTTCCAAATCTCATACTCTATGATTCTGTAAGGGTCTCCTGCTTGAGCAGGGGGTTGCACTAGATGACCTCCAAGGTCCCTTCCAACTCTATTCTTCTATAATTCTGTAATGGTCTCCTGCCTGAGCAGGGGTTGGACTAGATGACCTCCAAGATCCCTTCCAACTCTGTCCCTCTATGATTCTGTAAGGGTCTCCTGTCTGTGCTTGGGGTTGGGCTAGATGACCTCCAAGGTCCCCTCCAACTCTGTCCATGATTCTGCAATGGTCTCCTGCCTGAGCAGGGGTTAGATTAGATGACCTCCAAGATACCTTCCAATTCCAATTCTGATATTCTATCATTCTGTAAGGGTTTCCTACCTGAGGCGGGGGTTGGACTAGATGACCTCTAAGGTCCCTTCCATCTCTGTTCTTCTGTAATTAAGAGTCTTAACTTTTTTTCTTTTCCGATTCCAAAATCATCTCCCCCAATGTACAGGGGGTCCCCTGACTTACCACTGTTCGTTTAGGGACCGGTCGACCTTTCAACAGCCTGAAGAATGAGATTCACGGCCGGTCCTCATACTTACGACTGTCATAACACAACCAAAACTGGCAAATCGGCACCTATTTGCCCGGATAGCAGCGTCTCAGGCGGGGTGTGTGTCATGTGATCGCCCTTCGGGACGTTCCCATCACATAGACAGGCAAGTCCCCGGCTTACAACGCCTTGTTTAGCGACCGCTCAAAGTTGCCACCACACCAAACCCACTTAGGCCCGGTCCTCGCACTTACGACCGTCTCAGCATTTCCCTCCCGTCCCCCCCACACACAGGCTCACGGGATCCACATCCGGGTGCTTGGAAACCGTCTCGTGTTTATGACGGTCGAAGGGTCCCGGGATCACGCGATACCCCGTTAACGACAATGGGGGGAAGCCAGCTTCGCTTAACGACCCTCTGACTCACGCCGCAACGGCAGGGATTCGCTGAAAAATTCACGACAAAAAAAATATAAAAATTTTAAAAAAATTTGGGGCACGACTCACTTAACGGCAGCTTTGCTTAGCGATGGGAACGTGACGGTCGTAAGTCGAGGACCACCTGCATTTGGTGATTCGGGGTCACACGGCTGCCTGTCTCCTGCGGTCCCACTTCCTTCCCAACCCCCCCAAATGATGATCAACACCCCCCCCCTTTCTCGTCACAGGAGAATCTCTTTTGTCCTTCACCAGGCGCCACTAGGCGCCACGTGCCCGGATTGAATTCTCTTGGAAGCCGGAAAAACACATCTCAACAATGCTGTCCTGGCTGTTTCCAGGAGGAGGAGGAGGGGAGGGCTCTGCCCTTGCAGTGCGGCTGTGCACCACACACACACACACACAAACACTTCCTACCGCGCTCACAACGCCTGGCGCTTCATTTGCCAGGAGTTATTTTTATCCCATCGCCCGCCAATGTGTAATGAAAGTATCCTCGGGAGAGCTAGCGCGCGCCAAGCGCTGGGTGCAGGGAGGGGGGGGAGAGAGAGAGAGAGAGAGAGAGGAGAGAGGGGGGGAGAAAGAGAGGAGAGAAAGAGAGAGGAAAGAAAGAGAGAGGAGAGAGAGGAGAGAGAAGACAGAGAGAGAAGTGAGAGAGAAAAGAGAGGAGAGAAAGAGAGAGGAAAGAAAGAGAGAGGAGAGAGAGGAGAGAGAAGACAGAGAGAGAAGTGAGAGAGAAAAGAGGAGAGAGAGAAAGAGAGAGAGTGGAAAAAGGGGAGTGAGAGAGAGAAGACAGAGAGAAGAGAGAGGGGGGGAGAAAGAGAGGAGAGAAAGAGAGAGAGGAGTAAGAGAGAGAAGAGAGAAAGAGAGAGAGGAAAGAGGGGGGGAGAGAGAGGAAAGAAAGAGAGAGGAGAGAGAGAGAGGAAAAAGAGAGAGAAGTGAGAGAGAAAAGAGAAGAGAGAGGAGAGAGAGAGGAAAAAGAGGAGAGTGAGAGAGAGAAGAGAGAGAGAGGAGAGAGGGGGGGAGAAAGAGGAGAGAAAGAGAGAGAGGAGTAAGAGAGAGAAGAGAGACGGGGAAGAGAGAGGAGAAAGAGAGAGAGAGAGAGGAAAAGAAGAGTGAGAGAGAGAAGAGAGGAGAGAGAGAGAGGAGAGAGAAAGAGAGGAAAAAGAGAGAGAAGAGAGAGAGAGAAGAGAGAGAAGGGGGGAAGAGAGAGGAGAGAGAGAGAAAGAGGAGATGTGAGAGAAGAGAGAAAGAGAGAGAAGAGTGAGAGAGAGGAGAGAGAAGAGAGAGGAGAGGGGGGAGAGGAGAGAGAGAAATAAGAGAGGAAAAAGAGAGAGAAGAGTGAGAGAGAAGAGAGAGGAGAGAGGAGAGGGGGAGAGGAGAGAGAGAAAGAGAAAGAGAGGAAAAGGAGAGAGAAGAGTGAGAGAGAGAAGAGAGAGAAGGGGGGAAGAGAGAGGAGAGAGAAAGAGAGAGAGAGGAAAAAGAGAGAGAGAAGAAGCTGAGACGAGAGAAGAGAGAAGAGAGAGAGGAAGAGAGGAGGGGGGAGAGGAGAGAGAGAAAGAGAGGAAAAAGAGAGAGAAGAGTCGAAGTTGAGAGAAGGGGGGAAGAGAGAGGAGAGAGAGAGAAAGAGAGAGAGGAGGAGAGGGGGGAGAGAAGAGTGAGAGAGAGAAGAGAAAGAGAGGAAAGAGGAGAGGGGGAGAGAAGAGAGAAAGATAGAGAGGAAAAAGAGAGAGGAGAAGAGAGAGAGAGAGAAAGAGAGGAAGAAGAGAGAGAAGAGTGAGAGAGAGGGTACAGAGACAAGAGAGAGAAGAGAGAACAGCTTCAGAAGTGTGAAATTGTGAAGTTGTGTACTTTCTGCACAGCCCTCGTTCCCTCCCCCCCACACCCGTTCCTGCCGATCGGGCGAAAAGAGGCAGAGACTAGGGCCAAGCTTCCCCGCCCTTTGCTCCAAAACAAGATAGCCCTCGCCCGTTGTTAAACGCATCGCGGCGGTGAGTTGAGTTCGGCCTGCGGTCGCCAAGCGAAGCTGACTTCGCTGGTCGCCGAGGGGATCCCGTCAACCCCGTCGTCAATGTGAGGCGGGCGCGAAGCGTCGGAGGTTGGATCACAGGACCGTGGGGATGTGGCGTGTGGAAAAACGATCGTTAAGTCGCTTTTTTTCTGGCGCTGTTGTGACTGGAACGGTCACTAAATGAACCGTCGTTAAGCCGAGGACTACTCGGCAAGCAGAGGGCAAGAGGAAGGCCAGGGGAGAGGAAGTGAAAAGGGGGCAAATATTGAATTTATTTCGATTTGATTTGATGCTGCCTTCCTATTGTTTATAAATCAGGATGTCTTTTGCTCCTCCTACTTTTCCCCAAACAACAGCCCTGCAAGGTAGCATCAGCTGAGAGAGAGAGAGAGGAACTGGCCCAAAGTCACCCAGATGGCTTTCATAGCTAAGGCGGGACTAGATCTCACCGTCGCCTGGTGATTGGTGCAAAGGCACCCAGCCAACTTTCATGCAAAACGCGGGACTAGAACTCACCGTCACCTGGTGATTGGCCCAAAGTCACCTAGACTGCTTTCGTGCCTAAGGCGGGACTAGAACTCACCGTCACCTGGTGATTGGCCCAAAGTCACCTAGGCTACTTTCGTGCCTAAGGCGGGACTAGAACTCACCGTCGCCTGGTGATTGGCCCAAAGTCACCCAGCCCGCTTTCATGCCTAAGGTAAGACTAGAACTCACCGTTGCTTGGTGATTGACCAAACGTGATGCAGAAAAAGTTCTGGAGGACTTAGAAGACCTTCAGATTTGGGCCTGGGCGTGAACCCACTCTGCGTGGGCCTTACGGCTGAGGATAATGGGCTTTGTGGGAGGGAGAGGCCGACCTGATGGACCTACCCCAGAACCTACGGTGGCTTCGACAACACCAACAGGTTTGTGTTGCCCGTTGTCGGTTCCCACCCACGGCAGCCCTGGGAGCTTCTATTTCGGTGCTTGGAGCTTGGAGCTAATACGGGTTTTGCGCGACAACACACAGACACACACACACACACACCCAGCAGCCGAGGAACGCTTGCCAGCCAGGTCCTCTCTGAACCTGTTTCCAAGACAACCACACACCTTTGGAGAGCGTTGTCCGCGGGCGCCATCTGAGTCAACCGGGGAGATGCTGAAGGAGACGCTTTAGGGGAGGGGAAGGCTGCGTTGTGGGTCTCTGGCTACACAACCACACCCGAGCTTGGACAATCAACTCTACCATTTGGGGGAAGGAGATTGGAGAAGACCTCTCTCCTGGCGCGTCAATCGTTTCCCCAATGTGCAGAAGATCCTTGGAGGAATGTGCAACCACAACCGTGGCAGTTTGAAGACGGGCGGACTTCAACTCCCAGAATCCCCCAGGATCCCTCCCTATCTCTTTCCAGGGCTCCATACAGCTTCAAGCTAGCCAGGTATGGCGGCCCACCTCAGGGCCTGGAACCTATAGGAGTGTTCCTCAAGATTGGCAGCTTGAAGACGGGTGGACTGCGACTCCCAGAATCCCCCCCCCCCAGAATCCATCCACATGTCTTCGGTGGTCCAGGCGGGGTTCACGCACTACAACTCCCAGAATTCCTCAGGACAGCATGTAGAGAAGCTCTGATCTATATATCTCACTATCATCTTACTCTCTCGCCCTCCATCCACCCGTTTCTCACCCTTGGCAATTGGACAGGGACTTCGTCCCAGAATTCCCCAGTCGCTATGCTTGAAGAGGGGTGGACTTCAGCTCCCAGAATCCCCCAGCCAGCATGCTTTAAGAGGGGTGGACTTCAACTCCCAGAATCCCCCAGCTAGCATGCTTTAAGAGGGGAGGACTTCGACTCCCAGAATCCCCCAGCCGGCATGCTTTAAGAGGGGAGGACTTCAACTCCCAGAATCCCCCAGCCAGGATGCTTTAAGAAAGGTAGATTTCAACTCCCAGAATCCCCCAGCTAGCATGCTTTAAGCTACATGGACTTCAACTCCCAGAATCCCCTAGCCAGCATGCTTTAAGCTACATGGACTTCAACTCCCAGAATCCCCTAGCCAGCCATGCATTAAGAGGGGTGGACTTCAACTCCCAGAATTCCCCAGCCGGCATGCTTTAAGAGGGGAGGACTTCAACTCCCAGAATCCCCCAGCCAGCATGCTTTAAGAGGGGAGGACTTCGACTCCCAGAAACCCCCAGCCAGCATGCTTTAAGCTACATGGACCAACTCCCAGAATCCCCCAGCTAGCATGCTTTAAGAGGGGGGGACTTCAACTCCCAGAATCCCCCAGCCAGCATGCTTTAAGCTACATGGACCAACTCCCAGAATCCCCCAGCTAGCATGCTTTAAGCTACATGGACTTCAACTCCCAGAATCCCCTAGCCAGCATGCTTTAAGCTACATGGACTTCAACTCCCAGAATCCCCTAGCCAGCCATGCATTAAGAGGGGTGGACTTCAACTCCCAGAATTCCCCAGCCGGCATGCTTTAAGAGGGGAGGACTTCGACTCCCAGAATCCCCCAGCCAGCATGCTTTAAGAGGGGTGGACTTCAACTCCCAGAATTCCCCAGACGGCATGCTTTAAGAGGGGAGGACTTCAACTCCCAGAATCCCCCATCCAGCATGCTTTAAGAGGGGAGGACTTCAACTCCCAGAATCCCCCATCCAGCATGCTTTAAGCTACATGGACCAACTCCCAGAATCCCCTAGCCAGCCATGAATTAAGAGGGGTGGACTTCAACTCCCAGAATCCCCCAGCCAGTGTTTTAAAATATATAGATTTCAACTCCCAGAATCCCCCAGCTGGTATGTTTTAAAATATATGGACTTCAACCACCAGAATCCCTCAGTCAGCATCCTTTAAGAAGTCTGGACTTCAACTCCCAGAACCCCTCAGTCAGCATCCTTTAAGAAGTCTGGACTTCAACTCCCAGAATCCCTCAGTCAGCATCCTTTAAGAAGTCTGGACTTCAACTCCCAGAATCCCTCAGTCAGCATCCTTTAAGAAGTCTGGACTTCGACTCCCAGAATCCCTCAGTTAGCAGGGAATTCTGGGAGTGGAAGTCCGCCCCCATCTCCCACTGTCCAAGTTGGAGAAAACCCTGTTGTGGATAGTTGACACCTCCCGCTATGCATAGGACCCCTTTTTTCGCGCATTGTGACCAATTCCAGATTGTGTTACCTACAGGAGACGTCGTGCGGTATTGTGACCCGGGCCGCGGCCATCTCCCCTCTCTCCCCAGTTCAAAACTGGAAGCTAAGGACCAGTATAACCAGTATAATGCCCCCCCCAAACCCCTCTTCGTCTTCTCTTGAATTTGCTCAAATACAGATAGTCCTCCACTTACGACAGACGCTTCATTTAGTGACCATCCGAAGTGACAACGGCACCGAAGGAGGTAACTTATTGACAGCTGTTCCACACTTAGAACCGTCGCAGCATCCCCGCGGTCAAGGAATCAACGTTCAGACGGCTTGGCAACTGACTCGCATTTACAACGGTGGCACGTGATCCCCTTTTGCGACCTTCGGACCAGCCGAGTCAACGGATTCGCTTAAGGACCGCGTGACAAACTGAACGATGGGAGGGATCCGCTTAACAACGGTGGCCAGAGAGGTTGTCAAGGGGGGGGCAAAACTCACTTCACCCGTCTCGCTTAGTGACAGAAATTTGGGCCCCCACCGCGGTCGTTAAGTCGAGGACTTTCCTGTAGAAAAGTGTGCAAGCAAACAGAACTGTGCGGTTTTGATGCCACCTCTTTTAACTTCCTTCCCCCATGCACACAACACCCACAAACGCACACCCCCGAGGGACAATTCCGTGCAGAAAAAAACACCTCCCCCCCCCCCACAAAGGCGACAACTTCAGGGGTTGCGACGAACATCCAACAAGATGCAAGTTCCCTGGAGTTCCTTCCATGCAAAGACGTGTTGTTGAATGGTCTACACAAACACACACACTGACACACACACACACACAAACGTACGCCTTGCTTTGTGACCGGCTCAAGACGTCCCAACCGTACCACGCTGAACGGGACTTGAAGTCCCGGGGGGTGTTTAAAAAGGAGAAGCTGAGGTACAAAACCAGGCCAGGTGGCCACCTTCAACATCTCCAGATGAATGGAGAAGGGCCACCAGAGATGGTGTCCAGGGACATAAAACTCATGGACCTGGGACATTATGGACCTCTGGGTTCCAAAAATGGTCGGATTGAGGAGGAAACCCGCGACCCACTTCAAGGTTGGACCATGAAGTGGCCTTCAACTCTACCATTAATTCAAGTCTCTCCTGCCATGGTCTGAGATGTTCCTCAGAATCCAGGTTGGGTTTTCTGTTGGAAACATCTGCCCTGAAGGACAGGAGGACAGCGGAGTCCAATGTATGTTCCTAACAGTTCAAGAGCCAACGTCAACAAGACTCCAACTGAGCAGGAAGGTGGTCTACAGCCTCAAGAGGTCCCTCAAGACGTTCCTTAGGGAGAAGAAGGTGGTCTACAGCCTCAAGAGGTTCCTCAAGAGGTTCCTTAGATAGAAGACGGTGATCTACAGCTTCAAGAGGTTCCTCAAGGGGTTCCTCAGCTAGATGGAGGTGGTCTACAGCCTCAGTAGGTCCCTCAAGAGGTTCCTTAGAGGGAGGTGGTCTACAGCCTCAAGAGGTTCCTCAAGAGGTTCCTTTGATAGATGGAGGTGGTCTACAGCCTCAAGAGGTACCTCAAGGGGTTCCTCAGCTAGAGGGAGGTGGTCTACAGCCTCAAGAGGTTCCTCAAGGGGTTCCTGAGCTAGATGGAGGTGGTCTACAGCCTCAAGAGGTTCCTCAAGGGGTTCCTCAGCTAGAGGGAGGTGGTCTACAGCCTCAGTAGGTCCCTCAAGAGGTTCCTTAGATAGAACACGGTGGTCTACAGCCTCAAGAGGTCCCTCAAGGGGCTCCTGAGCTAGAGGAAGGTGGTCTACAGCCTCAAGAGGTTCCTCAAGGGGTTCCTGAGCTAGATGGAGGTGGTCTACAGCCTCAAGAAGTTCCTCAGCAGGCCCTTCCAACCTAACCGTCTTCTTAGCCAGAGAGGATGACCACCTTCCAAAGTTAGTGACCCACAACAAGACACAAACCAGGTTAAGAAGCACACACAAGACAGAAGCGGAGACACGCGGCGGGCCAAGCTTGAGTTCTAGATCGGGCTGGGCGACTCAAGCAAGCGGACTCAACGCGGGCTCTCCCAAGACAGCCAAGAACGCCAGGTCATGCCAACAGCCAAAGAGGGTTGGTTAGGTGCTCAGGTCAACACATCAAAAAAAGGTGGGAGCACGTTCTCACACGCAAGCTGGAGGGTGCAGGGCGGCCACAATCGCAAGCACACACCTTTCTCTCGCCGGCTGGGGAGAACCGGACCCTCGGCCTTCCCGGGTCTTCTCCTGCCTTGGCCTTGAGCGGCATCCCTGGGCGGAGGAAGCCCCCTTGACTTGGTGGGTCTCATGTAGCCCTTCATCGATGGAGAAGACCTGGCCCGGCTTGCTTTCTGGATCTCTCCCGGTGGCCTTTGGTCACCATGACCGGCCGCCGGCGGCAACGTTGAGGCTGGTGGTTCTCCGGCTTCTGAACTCCAGCTCGGCGCGTCTTGAAGTTCGATGGGTTCTCCAAGTTGACCGGTCTTCTTCTCCTCCCCGTTGGTTGGTTGAAGGAGAGGGACGGTCTTGGCCACATTCTTGTCGCGATCGGAAGAGAGGTTGCCCACTTCCTCCACCGGGACGTTATCGGTCCTCAACTTACTTCCTACACTGTCAGAAGGCCTCAGTTCGGCTTCTCTTCGATCTTCTGCTACCGTTCCTGGTTGAGAACTTCCACCACCGAGGAGGGCCGTTACAGCTGGAAGAGTTGAGGCTTCCTTCTCGGACTCCTTAAGAGCTTGTCTTTCTGTAGGGAGCTGACCGCCTTCTCCAACGCAACCCTTTCCTTCAGCCGCCAGCCCGGGAGCCATCTTTGGCTTCTCCACCACCATTTCTGGTGGACCAAGACCTTGTGTTGGGTCTCCAAGCTCTGTGCTTTCTGCTGAGCGGGAACCACGGTGCGTTTCGGCTTTCAAGTGACGGTCTTCGGTGGTCCTCTTGTTCTTCTTCCTCTTCTCCCTGATATCATCCCCAGCTTTCACGACCAGGGAAGCTTCTGCCTCTCGGCCTTCAAGCTTGGCCAGGTTCTCCTGGAGCTCCTCCAGGATCTTCTGGTCCCCCGGCTTGGCATCTTGTAGGAATCTGGGGAGACCAAATTGTTCCTCGCCGGCCAGCTTGCTGGAGCGTTGTAAAAAGGGGCAGGTGGGACCTTGAGCTTGGGCAGGGGCTTCCTCAAGAGCTCCAGCTGGGTCAAAGACGTTGGTGAGGTCCTCTTCCCAACGCAGTTGACGTCCAGGTGGGAAGCTTTGGATGTTCCTGTTCTCGTCGACCACCTCCGCTTCTCCTACGGGGAAGGCCAACCCACCTCCCCTAGGAGGGTCTTCTCGGTGGACGTCTTCCTTCGTTGGCTCTTGAGGGACAATCGAGATCTTCTTACTTTTCTTCTCCGTGGACTTTTGGGGAGGTTGCGGACCTGAAAGATCGGAGACGCCATCTTTCTTCTCTCTAGAAGCTCTTGAGGCTTTGGTCTTCACCTTTGTCTCAGCTTCTTGGACTCTCCCAATCTCCGACGTGTCTGGAAAAGGGACGGGTTGTTCCAAAGTAGACACGTCTGGTCCACTCTTTCCTTTCTTCTGTCCTCCAAAAATGTCCTCAACGAAGAGCGCGGCGGGAAGCTGGCCTGGATGCTTGAGGAGATGTTCTGAGGTCTCCTCCTTGGGACCATCGGAGGTGGGGACCTCCTCAATCTTAACTCCTTGGTGGTGTTCACTAGATGGTTCTGCCTTCATCTCCGAGACCGTAGGAACGTGGAGACCTTGAAGATCACTCTCTGGTTTCTTCACCTCCTCCAGGACTTGAGGGAGGACAACGTGTGGCTTGGATGGACCTTCTCCACCTCGATCTTGGTTAGCTTCCTGCCCCTTAGAAGGTGTTTCTTTGGTCTGATGGAGATCTTCGGTCTTAGCAGTGCTGGCTTTCTCTTCCGAGGTGGACAACTCTTCCAAGCCAACGTTCTTCCCCTCCTTTCCGCCCGTTATTTCCAGCAGGACTTCCACTGGAAGTTCTAGCCCTTGACTCTTCTCGGGAGGACCTTCTTGAACGAAATCGCCTTTCTTGGAAGACACCATCCCGTCCCTCTCATCTGACGTCTTCTCCGGCCACAACAGAGGTTGTCCCGTTGAGGGACCTCGGCGAGAGGTTCTGCTTCTCCCGTCGCTGCTCCTCTTCTTGGGCTTGCTGGTGGCCCAGGCGAAGCTGAGGTCTTCTTCTCCGCCGGGTGGGCTGGCGAAAGGGGGTCCCGTGTTCAGATCCGGCCCGTGGACCGTCGACTCAAGGAGAACCTGGCGTTCCGACGGCTTCTCGGGGGCTTCCGAGATGAAGGGATAGGCCGATGGAAGTCGGTCAACTCTTCGAAGGAGTCCATCTGGAGAACCTTTGAGGTTTTCACTCGAGGGGACAAAGGGAGGACTTCGTTGCTTCAGACCATCTGCAGCTGTGATGTTAGCCCCTTCTATCTCTCCCCTCTGTTGGGTTGGGTCAAACATCTGCCGAGAACCTAGGTGGTCCTCCATGGTGGAGAAGAACGGTTGCCTGAAGGAGCTCCTCTCCTCGGACTTTCTGCTCTTCCCCACGCTCGATCTCTTCTTCGGCTTCTCTCTCGCTCCTGGAGAGGTGGATAAAGTCTCTTCTGGGTTCCTGGTTGTCCAACCCATTTCGCCCAGGCCTTCAACGTCTACCACGGCTGAAGCTTTGCTCAAGCCAATCTTCTCCTCCACTTCTGGGAGATGCTTTGCCTTCTTGCTTTTCCCATCGCTGCCTCTCTTCTTGGGCTGCTCGTGTCCCAACTTGAGACTGGTTGGAAGTTCTGGAAGGTGGACACCGAGGAGCTCCTCCGTCGGGCTGGTGAAGAACACAGGGCCACCATCAACGAACAAGGGTTGGGCAGGATCTGAGGGGGGTTCCACCACGAATGGAGTTTGTGCAGAACGAACACCGGAGCGTTGGCTCTGTGGGCTTCCTTCGGGGGTCCCCAAGACGCCAGAGATATCTTCTCCGCTTTGATGAAGAGAAGTTCCTTCTTGAGTTGGGACGGTCATGTTTGAGTCAGCAGGAAGGTGGAGATCTCTCTTGACCTCGCTGTCCTTCTTGAAGACCTCCTCCAGTTTCTTGGGTTTTTCTACCGGCTCTTCTTTCCTTTCAAGACCTTGAAACTCTGGAGGAACCTTTTCAGGTGCCACCAGAGGGTCTACGGTCTGGACCTCAACCTTCTGCCCCACCGCAGAGTTGGTCTCCCGAGTGGACCCGTCAATGTTTGAGGTCTTCGGAGGGGTCTGAGACGCCAACTCTACGCTTTTCTCCGAGGAACGTACTTCTTCAGCCCCAGAAGGAGAAGAAGAACTTTTCGGCTGCTTCTTCTGCTCCTCAGAAAGTTCTCCCTTTGGACTCCCTTTGGGCGGCCACGCTGAGCCGCCATCCACCGGTCGTTTGACTTGGCTTCCTTCTCCTGGTCTGGGGTCCAACGGAAATTTGGAAGGGTCTTCCATCTCCTTCGGAGGAAGGGATGGACGCTGATGGCCATCCGGTTGAAGTTCTCCTCGACCGAGCTTCGAAGGATCCTTCCCGGGACCTTCGGTGGAGGCCCACAAGATCTCTTTAGAAGTTTCCTGGAGAAGTTTTGGAGCTTCACCGGCAGCCGGAGGGCTTCTCAACTTCTCCTCCCACGTGTCCACGCCCCGTGGCGGCTGCCCTTTCTTCGGCTTGGCTTTCTTCTTCTTCTTCTTCAAGGCGGCGGAAGCTTCCGGATCCCAACCTTCTTGAGGTAGCTCCTTTGAAGCTTCCACAACTTCCAAAGCCGGGCCAGCTCCTTTCCTGGAAGATCTCTTGATACGGGGAGAAGGTCCCCCAACGGAGCCCAAATCGGCCATGAAAAAGGGGTCCCCTCGTGGGCTGTGGCTCTTGGGGGTTGGAGAAACTGCCAGATGTTCTTCCGGAGCATCGGCCAGAGTGCCCTGGACAGGTTTGGGGCGGCCAAACCGGCGGTGGTAGTGGTGGTGGTCCCCCGTTTTGGGAGCGTGTCTTACTGGGGTAGAAGGTCCACCTGGAATACAGGAAGTTCACTGAAGGATAAAAACCCACCCTGGACCCAGAATCACGGTCCGCGCGTTCACGCTCCGAGCAACGTCCGCTCAAAAGACGGGATCCCTTTTGGGGGATGGTGGGAAGCTGGGCTGATCCCTGCCCTAGGTCACCCCGTCGCGGATCGGATTTTGGGAAGACGCTACCAGGTCTACCTCAACGAATCTAGAGATGAGCTTTGTTGTCCCTTTTTATTTCCCGGCCCGCCTCTTTCTTCTCTTGGGAAGAAAACTCCTGACGGCGGGAACAATCAACCAGTGGAACACAACCGGCCTCCAGAAGGTGGGAATGCTCCAACACTGGAAGTTTTTTTTTTTTAAAAAAGAGACCGGATGGCTATTTTGTCTGAAATGGTATAGGCTTTCCTGCCTGAGCAGAGGGTTGGACTAGATGACCTCTGAGGTCCCTTCCAACTCTGCAGTTCTATGATTCTGTAAGGGTTTCCTGCCTGAGCAGGGGGTTGGACTAGATGACCTCCGAGGTACCTTCCAACTCTGCGGTTCTATGATTCTGTAAGGGTTTCCTGCCTGAGCAGGGGGTTGGACTAGATGACCTCCGAGGTCATTTCCAACTGTTATTCTATAATTCTTTAAGAGTGTCCTGCTTGAGCAGAGGGTTGGACTAGATGACCTCTGAGGTCCCTTCCAACTCTGCAGTTCTATGATTCTGTAAGGGTTTCCTGCCTGAGCAGGGGGTTGGACTAGATGACCTCCGAGGTACCTTCCAACTCTGCGGTTCTATGATTCTGTAAGGGTTTCCTGCCTGAGCAGGGGGTTGGACTAGATGACCTCCGAGGTATCTTCCAACTCTTGTTATTCTATAATTCTTTAAGAGTGTCCTGCTTGAGCAGGGGGTTGGACTAGATGACCTCTGAGGTCATTTCCAACTGTTATTCTATAATTCTTTAAGAGTGTCCTGCTTGAGCAGGGGGTTGGACTAGATGACCTCAGAGGTCCCTTCCAACTGTCATTCTATGATTCTGTAAGGGTCTCCTGCTTCAGCAGGGGGTTGGACTATATGACCTCTGAGATCCCTTCTGTCATTCTATGATTCTGTAAGGGTCTCCTGCTTGAGCAGGGGGTTGGACTAGATGACCTCTGAGGTCATTTTTTATTCTATAAGTCTTTAAGAGTGTCCTGCTTGAGCAGGGGGTTGGACTAGATGACCTCCGAGGTCCCTTCCAACTCTGGCATTCTGATTCTGTAATGGTCTGCTGCTTGAGCAGGGGGTTGGACTAGATGACCTCCAAGATCCTTTCCAACTCCTTTAATTCTTTAAGAGTGTCCTGCTTCAGCAGGGGGTTGGACTAGATGACCCCTGAGATCGCTTCCAACTCTGTCATTCTATGATTCTGTAACGGTCTCCTGTCTGAGCAGGGGGTTGGACTAGATGACCTCCCAGGTCCCTTCCAGCCCTGTCATTCTACCATTCTTCCCACAAGGTGGAAGTCTCACCTTAAGGGGGAAATAAAAAAAAAAAGTCTTCTTCCGGATTTCCACACCGCCTGCCACGCAACCACACGCCAGAGTGACTCAAAAGTGTCTCTGAACGTGTGAATGCCCCCCACACTTCACAAGATGTACTTCAGGGGAAAGGGGGACCACGCAACGGAAGTCCTCTTTCGCGGAAGCACACGCCAACATGGCTCCTGAGCCTGCCCTAAAAGCCTTGACCCCAGCCTCCCGTTTCTCAGGATCCCACCGCGATCGGAAGATCAAGCCACGGCATCCGTCTGGAATCTTAGGTCATCGGAGCGACTGATGTAGCAAGGGCGGGGAGAAAAGCACGGTTCCTCAGCAGCCGGGAGAAGGGAGGGGGAAAAAAATTGGAGGACGGAGGACGAAGAATTTCTCCGTTCGGTTACTCACCTTCCGGTTCTGTAGATGGCTCCACGGGATGGACAGCGGCTTCCTTGGCCTTGACCAACGTGGGCTCTTCAACCACGGACCGGGGAGATCCCAGCTGGGGCTTCTCCCCCAGCACAGATCCCATCGACTCTGCTGAAGAGAAAAAAAAAACATGGGTGACCACCACAAAGTGGGGAACTTTCCCCCACGGACGAGAACCTCCTGGTCCATTGGACAAAAGGACGTTCTTCCGAGAAGAGCCTCCAGAACCTCTCAGCCTCAAAAGAATCCCGAGAGTTTCTGTGGCAGATCTGAAGACCCCTTCGTCATGAGTCCAGTCCCAACATAACTAGGAGAACATCAATGAAACCCCAAGGATTCAATGGTCCTTGACGTTGATCGTAGATGGGTCCACCACCCACACCACTAGGTCCAACTCAAGGAGATCTTGAGCTGACCAGGATGATGTTTGGACCTAGCTCAGCAAGTCAAGACTCTATGTCAGGGGTCTTCCAACTTGGCCCTTTTATGACTGGTGGACTTCAACTCCCAGAATTCCTCAGTCGGCCATTTTGATGAAACTGCATGCTGGCTGAGGAATTCTGGGAGTTGAAGTCCACCAGTCATAAAAGGGCCAAGTTGGAAGACCTCCTGGTCTGGATCCAAGCCCCCAGTTTCATCAAAATGGCCGACTGAGGAATTCTGGGAGTTGAAGTCCACAAGTCATAAAAGGGCCAAGTCGGAAGAATAAGTGAGGGGTCTCCAACCTGCGGGCTGAGGCCCGTTACCGGTCTGTAGCCTATTTGCAACCGGGCCGTGTGAGTGGCTGGATGGTCTGCGCACACACAGCCCCATTCACAGGTGCTCGTGGACCCCCATGCGCAAGCTGGCTCACGTGAGCATCGTGGGTGTTGAGGGTCTCGCTCACGTGAGTGTCGCAGGCGTTTAGAGGCTTCACTAGCGCAAGCATTGCGGCCTCGTTGGTGAGTCGCGGGTGTCTGCGGCTCCACTTGAGCGAGTGCTCCGGGCCTCGCTGGCACAAGCTTGGCTGGCGCTCGGGCCCTCACGCGAGCATCGCAGGAGCTTGTAGCTGCACGCATGCGAGCTCTCGGGACCCCTCGCGTGATCGTCGCGGGCGTTTGGGGCCTCATTCGCAGAAGAAATGTGGGCATTTGAGTCCACTCACGCTGTGAGCGTCACAGGTACTCGCGCAAGCGCCACAGGTTGTCCCACTCATGCGAACTTCACAAGTATTTGCGTGTTACAGGTGCTCGCGCGAGCCTGACAGGTGAGCTTCACAAGTGTTCACGTGAGTGTTACAGTTGCTCGCGCGAGCCTCACAGGTGATCTCAGCCCCGCTCACGCGAGTCACAACTGTTCGTGTGTTACTGGTGCTCGCGCGAGCCTTACAGGTGCTCTTAGCCCTGCTCAAGTGAGCTTCACAAGTGTTCGCGTGAGTGTTACAGGTGCTCGCGCGAGCCTCACAGGTGCTTTCAGCCCCGCTCACGCGAGCTTCACAAGTGTTCGCACGAGTGTTACAGGTGCTCGCGTGAGCCTCACAGGTGCTCTTAGCCCGGTTCACGCGAGCTTCACAAATATTTGCGTGTTACAGGTGCTCGCGCGAGCATGACAGGTGCTCTCAGCCCCGCTCACACGAGAGTCACGTGTTCGTGTGTTAAGGTGCTCGCACGAGCCTCACAGGTGCTCTCAGTCCCACTCATGCGAGCTTCACAAGTGTTCGCGTGAGTGTTACAGGTGCTCACGCGAGCCTCACAGGTGCTCTTAGCCCGGTTCACGCGAGCTTCACAAATATTTGCGTGTCACAGGTACTCAGGTGAGCGTCATGGTGCTCTCAGCCCCGCTTGCTCGAGCCTCACAAGTGCTCGCACAAACGTCACGGGTGCTACCAGCCCCACTCGCACAAGTGTCATGGGTGCTCGCACGTCACACGCGCCCGTCCCGTCCGCAGCACCATCCCCTCTTTCCCCGCTTCCCCTCTCCGGGCAGCCAACCCGTAAAAAGTTGGGGAACTCTGTTCTCTTCTACATAGTCTCCTAAATATGCCATGGAAGACCTTCCCGTTGACGTTCTCCAGCCCCCAACTCATAATCTATCAAGAGCAGGACCATCCCACGAGAGAAGAAGTTCAGACTCAGAAGAGAGGAAGGAAAGAGTTGAGTTGGAGGAAAAGAAGATGAGAGTCCATCACGAAGCCTTGACCATTGTCAAAGTTCTCCTTACCTGCAGGATCTGGAAGATATTCTTCAGGCTGCTGCTGCTGCTGCTTCTTCTTCTTCTTCTCATGCAGCTTCTCCTGCCCAAGAAGGTCCTCCAGGAGCTGGCCGGGCAAAGACGGGGACTTGATTTCCGGCTTGGCTAGGAATGGACTGGTTCCTTCCACTTTCTCCGCAGGCTGGGTGGGAGAAAGCGGAAGTGGATCACTTTTCCGAACGGGAGAAAGCGGAGGGGTGTCAGCTTTCCAGACAGGAGAAAATGGAGGTCCATCAGCTTTCAATCCAGGAGAAAATGGAGGTCCGTCAGCTTTCTGAGCAGGAGAAAATGGAGGTCCGTCAGTTTTCTGAGCAGGAGAAAATGGAGGTCCATCAGCTTTCTGAGCAGGAGAAAATGGAGGTCCATCAGCTTTCAATCCAGGAGAAAATGGAGGTCCATCAGCTTTCTGAGCAGGAGAAAATGGAGGTCCGTCAGCTTTCTGAGCAGGAGAAAATGGAGGTCCATCAGCTTTCAATCCAGGAGAAAATGGAGGTCCATCAGCTTTCTGAGCAGGAGAAAATGGAGGTCCATCAGCTTTCTGAGCAGGAGAAAATGGAGGTCCGTCAGCTTTCTGAGCAGGAGAAAATGGAGGTCCATCGGCTTTCTGAGCAGGAGAAAATGGAGGTCCATCAGCTTTGAGTCCAGGAGAAACTGGAGGTCCATCAGCTTTGAGTCCAGGAGAAACTGGAGGTCCGTCAGCTTTCTGAGCAGGAGAAAGTTGAGTTGCCACCTCCTGCATCTGCTGGGCGAGGGTCACCTTGCTTTCCTGTTTCTTCTCTCCCCGTTGGGTAGGAGAACCCATCAGATCTTCTGCTTTGAAGTTGGGAAACGGGCCCAAGTCTTCTTCTCGAGCGGAAAAGGGAAGACACGGTTGGGCCTCCTCAAATGTTTGGGTTGGAAACATGGTTGGTGTTGGGTCTTCCGGATGTCGTCCGTCTTCTCCCTTGGGGCTCTGGAGGACCTTCTTCCACTCTTCTGGTTTCTCCGGCGTGGGACGGCTCTCTGGAGGGAGGACAATGATGTCTTCGTCCTCGAACTTTAGTTCTTTGGACACCGGCGTCCCCGAGAAGCCTGTTTTTTGGAGGAAAGAAGGAAGAACGGTCATTTCTAACCGGAAGCTGGTTAGATGTTGGCTGATGCTCTACAGGTCTCCCCTTTCCAGACCATCAATGGTCAGTGGTGGGTCACCCGTTAAGCTCTCCGTCACCTCCGTCTGAGGTCCCTCCAGAAGGTCGGAACTAGGATTGCGGTTCAAGAGAGAAAAGGTGCATTGGAGAGACAACAGGAGCACAGGGTTGGAAGGGGACCTCGGAGGTCATCTAGTCCAACCCCCTGCTCCAGCAGGGGACCTTTAGAGAGCCATAGAAGAACAGGGTTTGAAGGGGACCTAGGTGGTCTTCTAGTCCAAACCTACTGATCGAGCAGGAGACCCTTACAGAATCACAGACTTGGAAGGGACCTCGGAGGTCACCTAGTCCATCCCCCTGCTCAAGCAGGAGACCCTTACAGGATTATAGAACGACAAGAGTTGGAAGGGGACCTTGGAGGTCTTCTAGTCCATCCCCCTGCTCAAGCAGGAGACCATTACAGACTCATAGAATAATAGGGTTGGAAGGGACCTTGGAGGTCATCTAGTCCATCCCCCTCTCAAGCAGGAGACTCTTGCAGAATCATAGAATGAGAGAGTTGGAAGGTACTTTAGAGGTCTTCTAGTCCAACCCCCTGCTCAAGCAGGAGACCATTACAGTCTCATAGAATAATAGGGATGGAAGGGACCTTGGAGGTCTTCTAGTCCATCCCCCTGCTCAAGCAGGAGGCCATTACAGACTCATAGAATAATAGGGATGGAAGGGACCTTGGAGGTCATCTAGTCCATCCCCCTCTCAAGCAGGAGACTCTTGCAGAATCATAGAATGAGAGAGTTGGAAGGTACTTTAGAGGTCTTCTAGTCCAACCCCCTGCTCAAGCAGGAGATCCTTACAAAGTCATGATATAACAGGGTTGGAAGGGTCCTTGGAGGTCATCTAGTCCATCCCCCTCTCAAGCAGGAGACCCTTACAGAATCATAGAAGAACAGGGTTGGAAGGGACTCTTGGAGGTCACCTAGTCCAACCCCCCGGTCTTCTCCAGTTGTATCTCTCTGTCCTGGGAGATCCAGCGGAAAAGGCATTGTGGGGTCTGGGTGCCCTCTGAGCTTAGTTGTTTTCTTACAGACCTTTCGTGACCCAACTAGGTAACATTATCAGTGAGATAAGTAACTAGGATTTGCTCTCTTTTTTTTTTTTTTGAAACTATTCTCTTCTAGCACTGATGACGTTCCCTAGTTGGGTCATGAAACGTCTGGAAGGAAACCACCCAGCTCAGAGAGCCCCAAGGACCCCACAGTCCTTCCTCCTCCTCCTCCTCCTCTCCACATACCCCCCTCCCTTCTAGCACTGATGATGTTCCCTAGTTGGGTCATGAAACGTCTGCACGTTCCTCACTCAGCTCACCTGCTTGAGTTCCTTCAGGAGGAAGCAGACCGTGGTCCAGAGCGAGTTCAAAGCCCATCAGCTCCTCCATGGTAGGTAGAGCACCCCCAAAGGCAGGAGGAACTAGAGAAGACACCGACAACACAAGGTTTACAACGGCACGTTAATGTCTTTCGAACGTTTGCCAGCAAGAGATCAAAGCTGACTATGCCATGAGGGATCTCCTGGTGGCACCGTATCCCCACCCAAAAAATCCCCAAACAGGAGGGAGGGAGGGAGGACAAGGCATAAGGAGAAGGTGGATGGAGAAAGAGAAGATGATGGATGGAGCAGGAGAAAGGAAGAGGGAGGAGAAGAGGGCTGAAAAGATGAATGGAGAAGGTGGAGGAGAGGAGGAGGAGATGGACGGAGGAGGAGAAAATGAAGAGGGAGGAGGAGGAGAAAAGGAGAAGATTGATGGAGAAAGTGAAGGAGAAGGACGAGGAGGAGATGGATGGATGGATGGAGAAGATGGACAGATGGAGAAGGTGAAGGGAAGAAAGAGAAAAAGAAGGAGAAGATGGATGGAGAAGGTGAAGGACAAAATGGATAGAAAAGGTGAAGGGGAGAAGATGGATGGAAAGGTAAAGGGAGAAGGAGGAGGAGCAGGGGATGGATGGATGGAGAAGATGAAGAAAGACAGATGGAGAAGGTGAAGAGGGAGAAGGAGAAAAAGGAGGAGACGGAGAAGATGGATGGAGAAGATGAAGGAAAATATGGATGGAGGAGGTGGTGAAGGGGAGAAGGAGAAGATGAATGGATGGAGATGAAGAAGATGGACGGAGAAGATGAAGGAGAAGATGGATGGAGGAGGTGGTGAAGGGGAGAAGGAGAAGATGGATGGATGGAGAAGATGAAGAGTAGGAGGAGGAGAAAGAGAAGAAGATGGATGGATGGAGATGAAGAAAGACGGAGAAGATGAAGGAAAATATGAATGGAGGAGGTGGTGAAGGGGAGAAGGAGAAGATGGATGGATGGAGAAGATGAAGAGTAGGAGGAGGAGAAAGAGAAGAAGATGGATGGATGGAGATGAAGATAGACGGAGAAGATGAAGGAAAATATGAATGGAGGAGGTGGTGAAGGGGAGAAGGAGAAGGATGGATGGAGAAGATGAAGAGTAGGAGAAGGAGAAAGAGAAGGATGGATGGAGATGAAGATGGATGGAGAAGATGAAGGAAAATATGGATGGATGGAGGTGGTGAAGGGGAGAAGATGGATGGATGGAGATGAAGATGGACGGAGAAGATGAAGGAAAATATGGATGGAGGAGGTGGTGAAGGGGAGAAGATGGATGGAGAAGATGAAGAGTAGGAGAAAGAGAAAGAGAAGAAGATGGATGGATGGAGATGAAGAAGGTGGACGGAGAAGATGAAGGAGAAGACGGATGGCAAAGCCAAAGGGGTAAAGAAGAAGGAGGAGAAGATGGTGGTCCAGTTCATGGCCTCTACTCAAGTGGAGCCAATGAGTTGGGTGGATCGCGCCCCAAGATGGCTTCCCAACCCAAGGCCAAACCCTCCCACCTTGAGAGAACAGCCCTTCTCCACGGGACTCTGTTGGAAGGAGAACCCCAACCCTTATCTCCACCATCTTCTCCACCCAAAGAAGCCCAGCCCAGAAGATGGAAGGAAGGATGGGACTTGAGGAACGCCGACTCTTGAGAACCTCAGCTCTTCTCTCACCTGTGGAGACCGCCTGCTCTGCTTCTGGAGGACTCAGCTCCCCGGTGAAGACCATGTCATCTCCACCAGGGTGGTGCTTCTCCACCTCAACGGGGACCTTGTGGGCCTCTGTGAAGAAGATACAGAGCTGAGATGTTTCCACCTCAGAAGACCCACATGGACCAAGCTGGTCCTCTTCTCCCCATCGTGGACTTCCTCGGAAACCTTGCTGGGACCCGGTTCCTTCCAAGCTTCTCCGGAGAAGCAACATCTGAAGAAGGTTGGAAGGTGCACCTCAAGGACTATGGATGAACGGAGATCGCCCCACTTCCTCGTGTTCCATCCTTCTGTTGGACTAGATGATCTCTGAGGTCCCTTCCAACTCCACCATTCCACGATTCTGGTAAGGGTGTCCTGCTTGCACAGGGGGTTGGACTAGAAGACCTCCAAGGTCCCTTCCAAATCTGTTATACTTTAAGGGTCTCCTACTTGAACAGGGGTTGGACTAGATGACCTCCAAGGTCCCTTCCAACTCTGTTATACTGTAAGGGTCTCCTACTTGAGCAGGGGGTTGGACTGGATGACCTCTAAGGTCCCTTCCAACTCTGTTATACTGTAAGGGTCTCCTACTTGAGCAGGGGGTTGGACTAGATGACCTCCAAGGTCCCTTCCAACTCTGTTCTTCTGTAAGGGTATCCTGCTTGAGCAGGGGGTTGGACTAGATGACCTCCAAGGTCCCTTCCAACTCTGTGATTCTGTAAATCTCCTGCTTGGACTGGATGACCTCCAAGGTCCCTTCCAACTCTGTAATACTGTAAAGGTCTCATACTTGAGCAGGGGGTTGGATTAGATGACCTCCAAGGTTCCTTCCAACTCTGTTATTCTGTAAGGGTCTCCTGCTTGAGCAGGGGGTTGGACTGGATGACCTCCGAGGTCCCTTCCAACTCTGTTATTCTGCAAGGGTCTCCTGCTTGAGCAGGGGGTTGGACTGGATGACCTCCGAGGTCACTTCCAACTCTGTTATTCTGTAAGGGTCTCGTGCTTGAGCAGGGGGTTGGACTAGATGACCTCCAAGGTCCCTTCCAACTCTGTTATTCTGTAAATCTCCTGCTTAAGCAGGGTGTTGGACTAGATGACCTCCAAGGTCCCTTCCAATTCTGTTATTCTGTAAGGGTGTCCTGCTTGAGCAGGGGGTTGGACTGGATGAACTCCGAGGTCCCTTCCAACTCTGTTCTTCTGTAAGGGTCTCCTACTTGAGCAGGGGGTTGGATTAGATGACCTCCAAGGTCCCTTCCAACTGTTATTCTGTAAGGGTCTCCTGCTTGAGCAGGGGGTTGGACTGGATGACCTCCGAGGTCCCTTCCAACTCTGTTATTCTGCAAGGGTCTCCTGCTTGAGCAGGGGGTTGGACTGGATGACCTCCGAGGTCACTTCCAACTCTGTTATTCTGTAAGGGTCTCGTGCTTGAGCAGGGGGTTGGACTAGATGACCTCCGAGGTCCCTTCCAACTCTGTTATTCTGTAAATCTCCTGCTTAAGCAGGGGGTTGGACTAGATGACCTCCAAGGTCCCTTCCAATTCTGTTATTCTGTAAGGGTCTCCTACTTGAGCAGGGGGATGGACTAGATGACCTCCAAGGTCCCTTCCAACTCTGTTATTCTGTAAATCTCCTGCTTAAGCAGGGGGTTGGACTAGATGACCTCCAAGGTCCCTTCCAATTCTGTTATTCTGTAAGGGTCTCCTACTTGAGCAGGGGGATGGACTAGATGACCTCCAAGGTCCCTTCCATCCCTAGTATTCTATGAGTCTGTAATGGTCTCCTGCTTGAGCAGGGGGATGGACTAGAAGACCTCCAAGGTCCCTTCCAACTCTGTTCTTTTGTAAGGGTCTCCTGCTTGAGCAGGGGGTTGGACTGGATGACCTCCGAGGTCCTTTCCAACTCTGTTATACTTTAAGGGTCTCCTACTTGAGCAGGGGGTTGGACTAGATGACCTCCAAGGTCCCTTCCAACTCTGTTCATCTGTAAGGGTCTCCTGCTTGAGCAGGGGGTTGGACTAGATGACCTCCAAGGTCCCTTCCAACTCTGTTCTTCTAGAAGGGTCTCCTGCTTCAGGGGGCAGGACTAGATGACCTCCGAGGTCCCTTCCAACTCTCTCCTCCTTATGATTCTGTAAGGGTCTCCTGCTTGAGCAGGGGGTTGGACTGGATGACCTCCAAGGTCCCTTCCAACTCTGTTCTTCTGTAAGGGTCTCCTGCTTGAGCAGGGGGTTGGACTGGATGACCTCCGAGGTCCCTTCTAACTCTGTTATTCTGCAAGGGTCTCCTGCTTGAGCAGGGGGTTGGACTGGACGACCTCCAAGGTCCCTTCCAACTCTGTTCTTCTAGAAGGGTCTACTGCTTCAGGGGGCAGGACTGGATGACCTCCGAGGTCCCTTCCAACTCTCTCCTCCTTATGATTCTGCAAGGGTCTCCTGCTTGAGCAGGGGGTTGGACTTGAAGACCTCCAAGGTCTTTTTGCCGAGGGGCTAGTCCTCAAGGTCTTCAGCAATATGGATCTGATTTTTTGGTTTTGGTTTGTTGTTTTGCCAAGATGGAGAGGTAGAAACGGGTCTGAGGTTGGTACAGGTGACCTTTGGAGGGCTTACCTGGGGATTCAAAGAAAGGGGCGGGGCCTTGTCCCTCCGCCAGGTGTGGAGCGGCCAACCAGAAGTCTTCGGGAGGAGGAGGAGCCGTCGGTCTGAAAGGGGCTGGAGGAAACACGGAGCAGAGACAGAGTCACACAAGGCGGCTGGTCCTCCACTTACAACGGAGGAAGGAGACGGAGGGATGGAAGGAGAGGGAGGGAGGGAGGGAGGAAAGGAGTGGGAGGAAGGGAAGGAAAGGAGAGGGAGGGAGGAAAGGAGAGGGAGGGAAGGAAAGGAGGAGAGGGAAGGAAGGAAGGAGTGGGAGGGTTGGAGGGAAGAAAGACAGGAATTTTGAGAAAGAAAGGAAGAAAGAAGGGAGGGAGGGAGGGAGGGAGGGAAAGAAGGAAGGAGTGTGAGGCTTAGAGGGAAGGAAGGAATGAAGGAATTTTGAGAAAGAAAGAAAGAAAGAAAGAAAGAAGAATTTTGAGGAAGGAAGGAAGGAAAGGAGAAATGGAGGGAAGGGAGGGAGGGATACGGAAAGAAAGGGAAGGAAGGAAGGAAGGAAGGAAGGAAGGAAGGAAAGGAAAAATGGAGGGAAGGGAGGGAGGGATATGGAAAGAAAGGGAAGGAAGGAAGGAAGGAAAGGAGAAATGGAGGGAAGGGAGGGAGGGATACGGAAAGAAAGGGAAGGAAGGAAGGAAGGA